>CAJNYU010001726.1:2636-71088 GCA_905331475.1 Rotaria socialis | reverse complement strand
CCCCCCCCCCCCCCCCCCCCCCCCCCCCCCCCCCCCCCCCCCCCCCCCCCCCCCCCCCCCCCCCCCCCCCCCCCCCCCCCCCCCCGCCCGCCGGCCCCCCC
This sequence comes from Rotaria socialis, assembly GCA_905331475.1. Classification (NCBI taxonomy): domain Eukaryota; kingdom Metazoa; phylum Rotifera; class Eurotatoria; order Philodinida; family Philodinidae; genus Rotaria; species Rotaria socialis. The sequence continues at coordinate 70,987 of CAJNYU010001726.1, read as the reverse complement.
CCCCGCCAAAACGAAATAAAAAATGCTTCATAATGTTGATGAAGAAATGGTAGAGAAGAGTAAAAAAAGAAGGAAAAAATTGTAAAGTAAAGAGTTTCATATTGATGCCAGTGTTTACCGACAACCATTGCAGCCAGCAGGCGAACGGGCGTAGCAATCCCATCTATATGTATATGATGTTGAAAAAAAAAGTAAAGTTTAGTGCTTTCAAGTGAGTGTTGACAACAGCAAAAGAGAAGAGAGAGAGAGAGGTAGCGGGAGAAAAAAATGTGTATGCATGTATGATGTATGTAAGAAACTAAGCTCAGAGAGAAAAAAAAGTGATGAATCTTATACAGTTGTGAGTTGAAAAGGATACAATGTCAAATCCTGCACAAGTCTTATCGAGACATCGAAAAACACCATTACCTCCTGTAGTTCCACCACGTCAAACTCTTCTATCATGGACAAATAGTAATCAAAATGGTAGGTGTGTTTGCGTGTGTGATGACAATTCTATTTTAATTATAATTAACTAATATCAACAATAGGAAATTCTTTTGTTATGTGATATTCAATTGTAAATAGACACGATGAAAACTAAATGATCTCTCGAGAGAAAAATATGTTTTTCGTAATTTTATGTTATTTTAAAGTTTACATAGAGTAAAAAGAAAGTATATGATGTTGGGTAAAAGGTCAAACACATGTGTATTAAGTATTGTTTCTTTTCTTCATTTTAATATAAAAATGATTATTTTGCAAGAATTTTCAATGGATACTTTTTTCCTTTCTCTTACTTAAATATGCTTTTATATACATGCATTAACGTATAATATAAGAAGAAGAAAAAGAAATCAGATGATCAATGAAAATCTGTCTTGTTATGATTTTATATTATGACATTTCATTTCTCATGGAAACTATAGACTATAAGTGAAGCAATCTGTTTGATCCTTGTCGTTTTGAAGTATATCCAAATAGATTTGCCATATCGATATCACTTTACATTTGGTAATGTACAGGATTCAATATAAGCATTAGTATGCATTAAATGTCTTTTTTCATTAATATCTAATCATTGATAATAGATCTTTTCGATAAATTTTTGTCAGAATAATAGATAACAAAATGAATTTGCATACTCATATAAAGGTCGTTGGCAAATAGACTGGTATCATTACTATCGTTATTATCTAGACCGAAAATGCCAATGCGACAACTATTATGACTATGATGCCATTCAAAATGTAAAGCATAAAGCCCACTTAGTACATGGTGAACGAGGGTTGTTCTTTCATACATTTGTTCTTCTGGATCGCTGTATGCCAGCTTGTTTTTCAACCTAGTACATTATGTCATTGTATGCATGGTTTCTTATTTTCTCATATATTTCTCGTTATTGAGACGAAGTAGTAATCATTGACTCGGATCTGGATATATGACTGGTATATCTGTTGCGCCCACTTAGTTTATCTTCTCCTTCTGTCTTTTGCATTCGCTTATGCGATTCTCCGTTCTCTTTTCACATCCATCCTCAATAATTACGATAAAAACAAGAGAACGATGACGTCGATGACGAAAAGGAGAAGCAAAGAACGATAGAATGCACACATTTTACCGTACGCATTCTATATGAAAGAGTGCTCTCCTTGGCGGCAGCTATACGAAGACCAACGCACACATTAAATCCGATCAGTTACATTATTTTATTTATTCAAACAAATTAATTAAAGCGAAGGTAGCAATAGTAACAATACTAATACTAATAATCATCATCATAATCACAACTAAAATATATAATATAGACCGAAGACGGTGCCCCATCGATTTGGATCGTGCTGGTGGCTGGTGGCCAAAAGGTTTGATGATGACGATGATGATAATTATTTGAATTATAAGATAGAAAAGAATGATGATGATAATAATGATCATTACTCATCACCACCAGTCAAGCGTATTAAATTGGGTAAGTGAATTTGCCAATGAAAAACATCTATACAAATTATCTTACGGATCAATAAATCTCTTATATTTAATTTATGCTTAAAAAGGTCTGTCAGATGACAATCCTTTGAGTGATGAGTAAAGATTTATAACGATGTGGCTCCATCTGTTTACTTCATTTTCATATGACATTCATTTCACATCTTTAAATATAAAAATGAGACGGATATACGTGTGTCTCTTAGCTACAATGTCGTCTCTGACGTTCTTATAAATGTATGTTTATCTCAACATGCATGTATACCTACGGTTGGTTGGTCTTTTTTCACATTTTGTGTTCTTTCTTTTTTTCCTGTTTTCTTTTAGTTAATCATGTTTGTCGCCTCTAAGAAAACTTAGAACTAGAAACTATGAAGAAATCATTTCTAGATTTGTCTCTTATGATAACAATTGTGCATGCGATTAGTATTAAATGTAAAACATTAAAAAGAAGCAAAAAAGATATTTTATAAATTAGGAAAAAAGCCTTAATATTGTTGATATGTATTTATTTTTTATCGAAATTGTAATGCTTCAGTAGAAATTACATGTTGTCTTTTGAAATATGCGTAAAGCGTCATATACGAAATACAGGTGTCTATCAATCCTTTTCGTTAAACTGTGTATGAAATAGAAATATTCTTTGGATTGTTAATCGTCAACATAATACGAAAGGCTTCATGATTTTACTCGTTGTATGTTACTAGGCGTTTTTCAGAGTCATATAACGAAATCATTTTTAATCTATTGTGTAGACAAGTGAATGCAATTCATTGTATATATCTGCCATTCAAAATGACATTTCGTTTCTTTTTTTTTACGATTACACGTCGAATCATTCATCATCGTAATATTTATTTATTTGACGTTTAAATGAACGACTATACACAAGTGTTGTTTTTATGTTCGAATCGGCTAGGTGAAGGTCAAGATGGAAGCCTTTTATCCTTCATTAAAAGATTTATTTATGTATGAGAGAGAGAGAGAGAGAGAGCGAGAAAGAAAGCATCAGTATGTTAAGTTGTTTTATCAACGGATTTCGATTAAATGATTTCAAGTATCATATGTCTAAAATCGTTCGAATTTAAAAATGTTATTTTCTTCGTCAACAACTGCTTGATTTGTTACTTCATATGCATATCTAGGGGTGCTCTTAAACGAAAATTTATGCATAAACCATAGCATAACGTATTAAATAAAGATATAAAGTCAAACATTTCAACGTCGGATATATTTCTTAAGTAGACAACAAATTTTTCTTCGTCTTTCTATTTGTTTCTGAAGTGTTCTCGTCTTCTTTTATCATTGAAATTGAAATAGAGGTCGACTGTTAGTCGCTATTGCGTTGTCACATACAACTCAATACGTAATTCGATTATAAACAACAGAAATTCTCATCGTCGATTGATGTTCAGAAAATGAATGAAGCTCACTAAGTTATTGGTGATAGAATAGATTTTTGATTTGGCGAGTCTATCGTTCTATAATTATCTTCATTTGTTTGGGTCAATTTTCTTTTCTATTTCTATTTTTTCTTCTCGGGTTTAATTTGATTATTCAAAAAAACTCTTCTTTATAGATTCTAAAAGCCTATAGAATTGAGAATGCAAGAGGTAGTCTCTAACAGAAAAATAGAAAAACAAGAAGAAGAAAAACAACAGAAACTGAAATGGAGTTTCATGACGAATAAACTTAATAGGGCAATTATCTTTTCTTCTCATCCCTCCAGAGTTCTTGCTTCCCATCTACATTATACGCGCACAATTGATATTTGTCGCATAACAAATTACTTTTGCATGTCATAGAGAGTTTTTGCTTTATATATATATATATATAATATAACTATTGAAAAGGAAAAGGATACTTGAAAATAATGAATCTATAGATTTTTGTCTTTCCATAATTTAAATTAGTTGCTACAGTACCAATCAGGATTTTTTTCTTTTCTCATTTGCCCTATGTCATTGTCTATGACTATACAAACTCAGGTTGTTTTTTGTCATCAAGATTCTTATTATTATTGTTGTCATTCTCTATCTAGTTAAATCTTCTTGTCTTGCTTGGATTTGTCTATTAGAATATGTTGGAATGCAAAAATTTCTATCTGATTAGACTAATGACACCTTGTTGTTATCGAACATTTGCTTTTTATCGATCTAATATGAAATGTAAAGATGATAAAAGGAAGAGATAAAAAAATAGAATATAAAGAGTATTTTCTCATTACTCAATGTCGGTAATCGACATTTTCTTTCGCAAAAAGCTTTGTAGCCGTCATCGTTGTATTATTATTGCGTTCATCCTCGATCATAATTTGTAAAGCTCCTTCTGCTTGGTCGCATCAAGCAATAGTATGAAGTAAAAGCACGATGTAAGCTCTTCTTCTTTTTCTTCTTCTACTTTTTCCTTTTCTTCTTCTGCTTCTTCTTGTTCTGTTTCTCTTCTTATTCTTTTCTACGAATGGCCCAAGCACCAAATAGAAGAGAGAGATAGAAACAGAGACAGCAACAGAGACAGAGGAGAACGGAAACTAGGGGGTTGTTATGTTAGTAGTGTTACTTCTTCTCTCCTTCCTTCTTTCTCCGCTTCGGTTATTCATCTTCGGGCTAGTTACCCTGAGAGTACGTCGGCGACTACTGCTCTAACTCGTTCTAGTGGTATTGGTTTATAGGCGCAACAAAGCGTCCACGCGCCTCGTCCGCACTTTCGATTGCCTACATACAATTCTTTACTAGTTTCTTGCGCCTTCAAATAAAGACGCTCGTTCTTCTATTTCTTTTCCTTTCATCAGCAGCAGTGCTGTTTCAAACGCTCGTACGCCATCGTTGCACACATTTATTTTGGTCGTTATTATCGTTGGTGGTGGTCGTCGCATGTTTTTGTTGTTATTACACGACGAAGGGTTTTGTCGATGATGATATATGTCGCTATTCACCGCCACGACGTCGTCGAACCTTGTTTTCCATCATTGTCATTATCATTATCATTATCATTATCATCATCTCTTTCTCGTGATATTCGTCGACGTCGACGACGTTTGCGACAACGATCATTATGAATTTTATCAAATGTTGTACTTCAGTTCGTTCCTCATCAGATCATCAGACTCTCGCGAACAACAACAGCAGCAGTAGCAACAACAACAACAACAACAAAGGTTCAACAAAAAAGAGCACTCGTTATCGTTCATCTGCCAAACATGGCGGTACGTTTTATGGTCTCTCTCTCTCTCTCTCTCTCTTGTATTTTCGTACTCTGCGATTGCTTTCTTCACGTCATAGCTTTAAGGTAATCCATAATAGTTAAGCGCGTGTTTAAATTGACAATTACTTATTAGTATTCTTTGACATTGCTGAATGTATGCGTGAGCAAGTGCACACATGCGTATGCTTACAAGTATGAGAACATCAAAATTTGTGCGCATGTGTGTCTCTCAACATCAAGCTTGAAGTAGTGAGAAGGTATTGCATGTGACTATATGCGTGCCTTTAACCGATGCGCACGCATGCATGTGCATTTTGTTGCTTTCTTTCTCCGCTTCTCGTTTTTTTACATAGTCACATAGAGTAAGACAAAAGAAAGTCATCGTTATTGCTACCTCATATACAATGATGGTTAGCTATTCGTAAGCATACAGGAAGTAACAAGCAATGCTTCTCATATTGCTGAGTGTGGACTAAAAAAAAACTGAGAAAAGAAGAAATCGAGTGCTAAGAAAAAAAAGAAAAAGCTTTTTGTAATGTGATGCGACATGAATCAAACACAGAGCAAAATATGAAAATGACAAAAAAAAATAACTTAACAATACAATACAAAAGTAACATTTGAAATTAAAAATTAAAAATTAAAAGAATATTTAATGCTAATAATTTTGATAAAGACATTCACTATTAAACACGTGTATATTATATATATATATATATATATATATATCTGCATAGAATGTGAGTCTAATTGTCAGAGTAATATTTTTCGTTGCCTTTTTTTGTAGCCAATTCCGAATCATCACTGCCTTTGGTTACAGCTGATACAGTAAAACATTTTCTCGGAGATCATCCAGAATTTCTTGATTCATATATTCAACAAAATGTTAATTCAAACACAATTGAACAATGGATGTCGAAAAAGCCTCAAAAATTATCTCAAATTCAACAGCAGAGGAAAAGTTCTGCATCAACACATTCTCCTCCCCCTCCTCCACCACGTCCATCATCATCATCATCAATGCCATTGGTTTCAGCCCAAAAGAAAACTATATCATCGTCAACAACAAAAGTTCCGTTATCAAATAATACTGGTAAAAAACTAAAGAAAACAAAAAAACGTATCATTATTTATCAGTCATGTTGAACTATCTAATTATTTCTATGAGTTCTTATATGATTTAAGATTGCATCTACTACTCTCTTTTTTTTATCAAGAAGCATATCATTTTTTTTCTTTTCGTATAGATGCTACTACAATGTCTTCATTAGGACCATATTCACGACCAATTTCGTCAACAACAGTAAAATCAATCAGCAAAGTCATTAGAAATTTCAAATAAATTAATTCGTATATTGAGAAAAGTTTTTCAAAATATTTTTCTAGTTAGTAGAATTAACTGATCGACGTCGTTTATTGCACGAATTAACTGATGAAGTTAATCAACATGTCACTAAAGCTCAAATTTTATTTGAATTATGCAGATCAATAGCAACAAGTAAACTTTGATTAAAATTTTCGTTGAATCTTTTGAAATAAGTCTATTTATATTTTATTCAGCAGTTGCAGCTGATGGTTTTAATTTATATTTGGTCGATGAAAGTGGAATTAGTATGCGACTGTTCACTTCAGAAAATGACGAGTGAGTGAGTAGTAGATTGAAGAGGAAATCAAATATGAACTGATTAGTTTTTCTTCATTATAATATAAAATTCTATTTGGATTTGATCTCTTCGGTCTCCTCATTTTTATACTATAAAAATCAATACGTAATTAAGTATATCTATTTATTATTTAGTGAACAAGCAGCTTCTGTTATTCCAATACCAATTGGAATTGGTCATTGTATTGCTGGTTATGTTGCGTGGTCAAAAGAGACCATTCGCATTAATAATATATCTAAGGTAGAATAAAAGAATTAAAAGTTGATTATTGTTTTTTTTTCATCTATCTCTTCATGAATCGTTTTCATTCTTTAAGCTTGATATGCAAAAATATCCCGATGGTATTTATATTAAAGATGATCAAGTAACTACTGTTATGGCTCATCCGATTGTTAATACTAGTGGAACACTTCTCGGTATAAATAATTATTTTGTTTTTGTTTGATTTTATTGTAATAATAATCAATGAACTATTGAAAATAGGTGTAGTTGAATTTTATCGAATTAATAGTACAATCCCATTTTCTGATGAAGATGTAGAAGTAAGTCAATTTTGTTGTTATACTATTTTCATGTTTAGCATTATGCCTTTGCTTATAACCATGCTTTTAACTATTTTAAGCGAAAGATAGTATCTGTATATTGTTAAAATAAAATAACAAAAATATTGATTCGGAAAACCTTTAGCTTTGTTCGTATGTAAACCTCTAGAAGTATAAAATAGCTTCAAAGCTTATCAACAAATATATTTTTTTAAATTTTTATGTAGTAAATAATTTCATTCTATTTTGCTTCAGGAAATTTTAAAATGCGTGAATGAGCTTTTCACCCAAACATATTACGAGGTATTACATTTTCTAAACATACGTATACATATAATTTTCCCTCTGTCTCTTTCTCTCTCTCTCTCTCTCTCTCTCTTATTTTGACACTTATTTGACGTGAATTTTATTTATTTCTTTTCTTATTTTTGTTGGTGTATGTTAATATCTGTGTGTAAATCTGTCTCTATTCCTTGATTTATGTTGCTTGCTCATCCACGTTCTGGATTTTATAATGCGATTTCTATATTTGCTAGTTCATTAGAACGATTTTATTTGACAATGCATGTCGAAAAGAATCATCGCTCGCTCATTAGATACATATAACGGGTAAATCATAATAAATGGAAATACTTCCATTTGTTTTAAAAACTTCAAACATAGCCTCATATTTCTATTCTAAGCAGATAGAATAGAATATTCAATTTTTTTAAAGTAGATTTTTTATTAGAGAAAACTCTGAAAGGCTTGTAGTTACTCAAGTGGCAAATTTCAAATATAAAATGCTTTTAAAGATGTTTCCGTAGGAAGAACAATAAACGTTCTCGTATACGAGTTAAAAGTCTAAACATGTTCTTTGATATAGAACTCGGCATTAAATTTTCACAAAACAACGTCTGTATCTTGAAAATATGTATTCAAAAAATGTACTGATAAATATTTTTCATATGTTAATTCCAAGCATTTTGACTCTTAAAAGATAAGATAAACAACATTCTTACCAACATTTTAGAAATATAGAGTATAGAATTTCCTACACGTTCATGATAGACATTCAGCTTTTAGCATTAAGCTTAATGAGTATATATTTACATAAATCAATTGATGTCTATAAACAGTATGAGATTGCCGTTAGGTGATTGAATAATTACAGATGCTTTGAGAATTTGCTCGTACAAGAACAATCTTGTTGTCAACTAAACATAATTTTCTAAAGAAAAAAATCTTTTTTTGTCACATCTGACTCAAATGAAGTTTTTGCACAATGCGTCAAATATTAAAAAAAAATATATATTATATTCGTTGTGGAATACTCATTGTATGTATCTATATTTGGCGTTTATGTTTTCATATTTTGTCATTTTAAAAAACAAACTTCCGTTTTCTTTCATACGATCCTATAATAATTTAATTTACTTTATAGTTGTATCATTCGATGATACGAGAACGACGTTTAAATGATTTTCTTTTGGCTGTAACTAAATCAATTTTTCAAGAACTTGTTAGTATGGATACTGTTATGTTGAAAATTATGGTAAAAAGAAAAACTTTATTTTTCTATTTCTTTTTCTTTTAAACCAAATACATTATTATTTTTTAATTTTTTTACAGAGTTACGCAAAGAAATTAGTTAATGCTGATCGTGCATCGTTATTTATGGTTGATTCACGTACAAAAGAACTTTATGCAAGAATATTTGATATTGGACGTGAAGAAAATGATATACTTGAGTCATCGGCAGTTAGTGATAAAGATGGACATAAAAGTTCATTGCAAGATGAACGTGCATGTATACGTTTTCCTGTGGATAAAGGTATTGCTGGTTATGTAGCAACAACTGGAAAAACATTAAATATTGTTGATGCTTATAGTGATAATCGGTTTAATCGGTAAAAATAAATAAACGGTTGAATATTTTTTTTTTATTTTTTATTTTGTTTTGTTTCTAGAGATATTGATCAAAAAACAGGTTATAAAACGAAAACACTTCTATGTATGCCGATTATGATTCAAGGAAATGTTATTGGTGTTGTTCAAATGGTAAATAAAAAGAATGGGCATTTCACAAAGAGCGATGAAGAATCATTCGAAACATTTGCTGTCTATTGTGGATTAGGTGAATAGATTTGAAAAGGTTCAACTATGAAAATAAAACTAAATTCATGAAATTATTTTAGCTCTACATCATGCATCGCTCTATGATCGTATACGTCGTTCAGAACAAAAATGTAAAGTAGCACTTGAAGTTTTATCGTATCATGCATCATGTACCGACGAAGAATATGAACGTATGAAAACGTATACACTTCCAGACAACATTCCAAATATAGATCGATTTGAATATTCTCCATGGGATGTTGTCAACGATATGAAACCTCTTTATGTTGCTTATATGTTTCTTGATCTAGCCAATATGGATCCATTAAATGCAAATCGGTAAAAATAATCTATGGTGAAAATTCAGATTTTTATCAAATTAATTTTTAGATTCGACTCTGAATGTTTGATGAGATTTATTTTAACAGTACGAAAAAACTATCGGAATGTACCATATCATAACTGGTCGCATGCATTCAGTGTTGCACATGCAATTTATACTGTGATAAAACAATCAAAACACCATTTTTCACCCAATGATGTATGTTTTTATTAGAGAATTTTGTCATTTTTTTTTGAATTTCTTATTATTTTCCTCTTTTAAGAAGAGTCCATAGAATAGATAAGATGTCTTGAATTTTTGATCAATTAGACTCTTTCGATAATTAGAAGTTATTTCAAGGATTGTTAAGAATATATCTATCTTAAAAGTTCATTACTAAATAGATTCATTTTAAGGAACGTATAGAATATTGTAATTGGTATCCGAGAATAATTAGAGAAAAACAATTGATTTCTTGTACAAAAAATCGCTGTCAATCGTCTAAAATAACGATTATGTTCTCAGGATATTTGATATGAATTGATATGCTTGAGATATTATTGGAGTTTATCAAGAATCACTAAATGTCACGGAACGCTAATTCAAATTATTGTTAATCGACGAATATTGCTAGTAGTGATAAAGTGAAACTCTCAAAAACATGATTTCTATTAATTACCTTGATTTTACTCGTTTGTGACACTATTTAAGCATGTCTAATTATTTCTGTCTGTATAGATCATTAGAAACAATTAGTAATCTTAGAAAATGAGAAGCCGAAAACTCCATTTATTGTGTCTTGCTTTTAAGTAGACATGAAGGACACGTACTAATTGCTTTTTAAGCTGTCATAAAGCTTGAAATATCTCTAAACAAATGTCGATCAATTCAAATCTACTTTGTTAGCATATTAGAATGGATATAGTATCTAATATTTGAGGTCTTGATTTGTAATTTACTTTCAATTTAAAAAAGAAAATCAACAAATATTTCTCGTAAATAGTGATCAAGTCGTTGAGAATATTATAATGCTTCAGTATATACTAGAAACTTACGCATAGGTTAACTTCTTTTGTAGATCTATTATGTCTCGTTTTTATGTCAATATTATCATAGTAATGGAAAATCTATACGACTAAAATAAAATATTTCTTTTGTAAATATTGAGGGGTTATATTTAAAAGTATTTACTAAAAATGTGTGTTTCCTTTTTCATAGATAAACAATGGCATGTAAGAATAGAGTTCGAACAAAAATAGCGTTCATTTTAGAAAATTTTCTCTAAGTGATGAAAATAAAATAAAAACCTTTCACTATAAGGAATTGTTTACAAAGAAACAATCGATTACAAATAACAATGCATCAACGGAATTTAAAGTATTCACATCGAGTAGCGCAGTCATTCTAAGTAGGCATTTACAATAGAATGCTTTACTGTACGTTAAATATTGACGATTTAAACGATCGTTATTTATATAGAAATCAATTAAAAAATGGAAAAACAATTATATTGAGAAACGAAACTGGCTATTGTTCGCCTGCATTTTGAATAATTATTGCAAACGAAAATCTCGCTCGTAGTGTTACATTTACGAGAAGAATTATGTTTAATGTCGTAGTTATTTTAACTCATTCTAAAAACCTCTTAGTGCAATCCCTGTGGGATTAAAATGTGAAACACGATAGAGTTCCTTTTCTGGAATTCGTCTACCACGCCCTGTGATGGTCTGTGGAGCTTCTCTGTTGTGGTCTGCATTATGGTATACGGAGTCTCTAGAGACCATCGCGGACCGTTACAGAGAATTCAGAGACCATTACAGAGTGTGACAGAGAGACTTCAAAAACCATCGCAGACCGTGAAAGAGAAATTAACTAATTAATTAACCAGCTAACCAATTAATTAATTTCTCTGTCCCGGTCTGTGGGGGGGGGGGGAGGAATGGGTTCAAATTTCTACCCTATATACTTCAACACTCCTTTCAGATCGTGTTTCACAAAACAGCGATTTTTAAGTTATGATAAACAAGAACATTTGTTTTTTGCTCTCTCCAGAACGATAATACATTAGATTGTTTACATGTATCGTGAATAAGCATTCTAAAATATCTCTATGATACATTACATCGATTTAAATGCTATTCTTGAAAGTTAATTTTTGAGTAAAAATTCTGAATTATGTAATCGTGTTTTGTTTAAGACAACTGTCGATTGATCATCTATGATGACTAATAAAAAAGAAGTCTCTTTGAGTTTTGCCGTGTCGATGTTCATTTGTTGAGTGATAAACGTTATGTTTGATTTTCTGCTCAACGAGCATAGAGTCTTCGAGAACCTGAATAGTGTAATATGTCGAGCTGTAATTCTGCCCATAGACGTGCGTCCTTGTTACTAGAAATATTCAAGAATCTAAACTAAAACAAACGTATCTTTCGTCGTATATTTTAATTTTATACAAACACATAGCTACTTTAGATTTTGTTTTCAAAGAAAAAAACTTTCTATGATCAGATTATAATTCAATACGAATCATATGTATGAAAAGTTAAATCAAAATTTATCTTCTGCTATTTTTAGTAATAGAATATTAAAAGCACGGGCTGAAAAATTAAATCAACGCATATCCTGATCCAATACATCTTAAGGTTGACAGTTCATGCGACTTATGGAATCAAAATTTGATTTGAAAGACCATAACACACAGAGAGATTTAGAGATCTGCTTAGGCTTGTGATGTATAGAGTCTCCTATTTGATGCATTAAAAAGAAACTATCTGGTCAACAAATCGCGAATCTTTATATTTAGTGTATTGCTTTGTTTGTTGCTTGTCTTTGTCATGATCTTGATCATCGTGGTAAAACAAATGCTTTTATGGTAAAAAGTGCATCAACACTTGCTTCAATATATTCAACATCAACTATGGAACGACATCATTTTAATCAAACAGTCACGATACTTCAAGTAAAAAGATGATAACTATTTTAATTTCTATCAAAACTTCTTTTGTTTTAGACGGAAAGTCATAATATATTTAAACATTTTTCTTCAAAAGAATATCGACAAATGTTAGATGAAATTCGTCATTGTATATTAGCTACTGATTTGGCACTTTTTTTTGAAAATCGTCCTAAACTTGAACGTATTGTTGATAACAATGCATTTGATTGGAACAACAAGGAACATTTGTGAGTTATTAGATCTCTCTATTCTCTATATTATGATCAAAAAAAAAGAGAAAATATTTCATTGGTTTTAAAATTTAAAAAAAAATCTGCCGTTACTGATCTTCCTGTGTTTTAGTTCTATTTCCTCTAATCCTCTATTGCTAAATGTGTTTGTGTGGTGATAGTGCCTATTATTTTTTCTGTTAGTATTTGAAGTGTTTGTGTGTATGTGTGCATTTTGTAGTTTACACACACTTCACACTTATAATAATTTGACACATAGAAAACGCTATAACATAACCAAAACGCCGAAATATTACGTAGATTTGTAACATACACGTTTTTATTAATTTTATTTCACACATTATTCTTCTGATTGCTGTGCTTTTATCTATAGGCCATACTTGATGGGGCTCAGTATGACCGCTGCTGATTTGTGTTCTTCATATAAACAATGGGAAGTGCAGCGATCGAGTGTGAGTAACATCATGGAAGAATTCTTTTTGCAGGTGATTTACTATCTCATACTTCTCAATGCTTTCTTTGTCTTTCTCTCTCTCTCTCTCTCTCTCTTTGTATGTGTGTATGTCTATATTAGTATTTCACAAGAAAGCAGCACTTATTCAACTAAAATACATGTTTATAGTAATACATACACTATCACCACCAGCACATTCCTAGAGGAAAGGACGAGACGGCTAATCAAAGTTTTTATTCTTCTTAATTAGTTTTTATTTCCATACAAAGAAAAAAATTTTCAATGCACTCACAAGAAAAATTTCTTATATTTTGATGCTCTATTGTGTGTATTTGTGTTTTTTGCTTCCAGTCGACGTTTGCAATCACTGTCAATGACGTCTGCCGACCTATGCGCCATGTATAAACCTTGGCTTATACAACAAAATATTGTCAGCATAATTATGGACGAGTTTTGGGAAGAGGTGTGCTTTTTATATAAATATATATATATATCTTTGTAACTGCTGCTTTCTTCTAGTTTTAAAAAATGAGAGAGAGAGAGAGAGAGAGAGAGAGAGAAAGATGTGTACTGTCTTTTATTTTCATTAAAATATTCTATTTTTTTTTTATAAAGGGTGATGAAGAAAAACGTCAAGGTATTCAACCACAATCATTAATGGACCGATCACTTGCACATGAATTACCAAAAAACCAGGTAAGCCTTTTTTCTATGGCAATAATTTCTATCAAGTTTACAAAAAGAAACTATTAAGATTTTTCGGTGGAGAAATCTTTCTAAAAATAGATCTATTATTCTCATCGAAAAAAAAATTGTTATTAAAATTGAGAAATAATTTGATTCTCCACGAAAAGCTTTTCATTTTGGTGCTCACTTAAAAATGGGTCCATTCGCATTAGAAAAACCGACATTGAAATAGACATATGAGAACATTGTCCTAGATCTGATCTTAATATGTAAAATGCATGACTCTTTTTTCAGTACCTCGTTTTCTTTTACTAATATCTTTGCTGCATGCTGCGTGAAAAATATGATTTTCTCATTACATATATCTGGATTCTTTAACGAGTTTCACTGTATTTGATGGATTACTTTTTTTTGCTGGAAAGAGTATATAAAGTTGCAAGGCGACTTCTAGAGACATTGAACTTGTCATTCTTGAGGGTGTGATTAAACATGAAAAATTGTTTAAAAGCAGAGTTTCTGTTAGACACTGTATTTGGGCTTACTCTTTCAAATAAAACCATTCATCTATTGAATGGGAACTAGTAAAAAACTTTAACTTAACTAATAGACTGTATTTAGAAAAGATTGTACATGACTGAAAAGCACAGTATTAAGACTGATTTTTGAGAAAGATCTGAGTTAATAAATGTTCGATGGAAGCATTACTTTGACAAGATAAATAGTAAATTTTCAATTGAAACTTTTTACTGAATCTCCGCCGCATGTGATTTAGATCTTACACTGATTTAATAAAGAAAAGCTTCGAAAGAAAACGATATTAGTCTATTGTACACTAAATACGTTTGATGTGTATTGTTGTGAGTAATTTCGATAGCCACATTATGATTAGGATATTCTATTGCTTTGAAATTGAAATTCACATGGAAACTGTCTCTGATGTTTCTCCTTCTGATTTCCACGATCTGTCCCTATAGACAATATAAATATTCTAATCAAAACGCTGAAATTAATTCGAGTTCTTGTTGAGATTCGACTAAGCTATCGAATTTTTATTCTGTATATTTTTAATCTCTCTTGAAACTTAAATTTTCAGAAATTTCCTATTTATAAAATTTCATCGTAAACTTTGTCTATATCGAGAACTCAATTGGAATCGTTACCATGAAAAAATTCAGAAGTTTTCCACACCATATCATAAAAATATGAGCATTGTTTGTTATGAGATCTATTTTCTTTTTTCGATTGAAAAAGGCTGTGTGTAACATAAGCTTTATGAAAGTTTGTCCATTCTTTTTTATAACAGCTAATGTGGTTTAGTTCTATATGCACAGAAAGTTTAAAACTGAAATTGATAAAGACAATCCGAAACCTAACAACAATATCTATAAAATAAACATACGAAAATACTTGATAACCATTTTAAAGATTTCTCTTGAAATATGATTCGAATTTCGTGGTACAGTAAATCATCGAAATCGAAAGGAAACATTCTTTCTTTCTTTTTCTTGTTAAAGTATAATACATATTGAAATTTTTCTTTACAGGTGAATTTCATGAAAAGCATTTGTTTACCATGCTATGCATTGATAGCTCGTGTTTTACCAGAAACGAAGCCAATGGTCATCGGAGCCAAGTATGAATAAATATGAAAATGAACTTTTGTTTTTATCTAATGAACTATCTTTCTTTTGTAGAAGTAATCTTCAACGATGGCAAGAATTAACTGATGAGCAACAGCAATTATCTCGTACCAATTTAGCTGCTATATCTGCTAGTACATCCACAGATGATACATCTGATTCTTCTCGAACTCCTCCAGCTAATAATACACGTCAGTCGTCATCGTCGTGATATGCTTTTGTTTTTCGCGAACGGTTTTGTTTTTATTATAAAGGAAATCAAATATTTTCAAAAAAACTCATGTTCGTGTGTATTCTATTCTCTCGTTGTTTTTGTGTTTATTCTCTTCCTTATTTTTCTTCTCTCTTTTTTTATATATAAATTACAGAAAACAATGTTGATTTAAGATTTCTAACTGCATCATTCTCCAAAAATGAACGTATTCTTTATTTTCACATAGAGACAAATGACAATGACGATACATCTTTTCTTTTATGAAAAAACACACAAACGCAAATGACTAAATACATGTTATGTATAGTGCGACAAGAGAAAAGAAACGAAGAGAAATAAGAAGACAATGTTTTGTTTCTTTTTCATCAAAGAATTACTGAAATAATAATAACAACAACAACAAAAAAACAAAACAAACAAAGTTGTCTAATATAATTTTGCTTTTTTTTTAAATATGTCAATATATGCGTATGTGTGTAATAAAGAAACAAAGAGCGAGAACGAGAGAGACAAGGAGAAAGAGATATGTAATCGTGCGGAATTAGTCAGCACAAAAGATATATGATGCTTAAAACACCAATAAAGAAGAAAAGAAAAAGAGAAGCAAAAAAGGAAAACAAAAAAAAACAAATAAATGAATGTTTATGATGATAAAGGTTCATCATTTTCATCCGTATTTCTTGTTGATGGTGGTGTTCGTAAATCGACAAGACCTTTTTCACGTATTACTTTTAATGCAGCTTGTTCAGCAGCACGTACAACATCGTCACTATGATCAACTAATGAAATTATATTAACACCATCCCATTGAACACCACATGAATTCAATAATTCATGAACCTTAAATTACAAAATAAGTAAATAGTATGAATAATAATAATAACAATAATAATAAAAAAGCTCGAATCATTTTGATACAAAACAAAATTAAATAGAAAACTATTCAGAGACGTTAATCGTTTTCGACCCATAACGAATAGAATACTACACAATTCGATAATTTTCAGAGTCTAGAATCTTTGTTCTTAATACTATTTTCTATTGATATCGAGTGATGATTAGTCAACTTCCAATAGGAGTATCACAAAACTTCGAATTCATACTTACACAAATTATATTCTAGTGTTCAAAAGAGGCAGAGAGAGAGAGAGAAAATAAAAAAACAAATCTAAATCTTACATCACTGTCTGTAACAGGTATTTCTTGTGTTCCACCTGCCGTTGTTTCAAGTAGCATACGTACATCGAAACCAGCCGCTTGCTCATCATAATGTATAGCTGGATGCTTACCACGATAAAATAAAATTCGAGCACGTTCATTTGCTTCACGCCAACTAAGACCACGAGCAACACGATGTGACGAGGTGCTACTATTCATAGTTTGATCACCATTTATTGATGTTGATAAATATCGTGAAGAATCATCATTTCCATATTTGGATGCTCCATAAGCACCAGCGCGTGGTGGTAATGAAACATACATTTCTTTAATAACTAATGCTAAAACAAAAGAAAATAAAAATCTATTAGATTTGTTTTTCTAAAAAAACAAAAAAACTTTACGTTTTCCATCTAAACGATCTTTCAGTAATGTTTGTACTTCTGGTTTGTCAATGTCATCGAATTGATTTGTTGCATGAGCTTGTTCAATAACATCGACAATTTGTTCGATTAATTTTTCATGATTATGATTAAAATCTTTTCTTAATCTTTCTTTTAAATCGTTATAAGTTTTAAATTCTCCAATTTTTTTCTCTTCTAAATGATGAAATGTTTTATTAACATAGGTTTCAATTTGATTTTCGGTATACAATGGTTTGTTATAATCATGTAATAATGTTGTTATCGATGAAATGATTTTTTTACGATTTGTGTGTATATTTTGTTTTGCACGATCAGTTAATAATGATGATGTACGTCGTTTTCCATTGACAGTTATAACATTTATTGATGTTACATCTTGTTGATTTGAATTAGGCGATTGTTGTAATAATAATAAACCGTCATTTTGCGCTTTTTTCACTAATTCAATTGAACGATCACATAGATCATGTGCTTTGGGAAATTCACGTCTTAATTGTGAACTTAATTCATCCCATGTGTATATTACATTCAATGACAGTAAATCTGAGGAACGATTTAAAATTTTATGCAATTCTTTTGCTTGTTTCTTTGTTGTTTTTTTATCTTTCGATTCATTATCAATTAAATATTGATTTAACCATTGTAATTGATTGGATTTTAATAGATTGTGCTCTTGAGTTGTTAATAGATTTGCTTGACTATTTACTTGATTATATAGATTAGCTGTTTGAGTTATATTTGAATCTAATATATCGAGATTGATTTTTTCATTCATTTGTGTAATATCACAATGATCAAATGTATCCCGCATGATATCAACTAGTGGATCAACAAGATAAAATGTTTGTTTATATTCAGTTTTTAAATCATTTCGAATTTGTTCATAAGAAACGATTTTCGGTTGATTTACGAGTATTAAACTCTTACGAATTATCTTATCCGTTTCTTTTGGATGTTCAGGAAATTGCCGTATGGGTGGTTGACTTGATTGAATATGATCACGAAGAATATTACCTAATTCATTACGATGAGTATTTAATTGCGTACGACGACGTTCATCCAGTAAACCAACTTGTGTTGCTACTGCTGCTGTTTCTGTCGTGGTTTTTGTTGATGGAACTTTTGGTTTCGACTTTGAACGACCACATGATAACCACGAACGTGTTGTTGGTTGTTCTGGAGATATTGGAGTACGTTCACTGCAGAGAGAATAAGAGAAAAAAATTATTCACATTCTCTCAACGCGATCCGTATGTAGAACAAGTTGCTCACATTTGAATTAAAGACTATACTTAATTTTTTTTATAAACATCATATTATGAACCCGTAAGACGAAGGAGATTACCCAAACAAAGTATTCGTCATCGACTAATTAAGGTAAAAGCTGAGTATTGAAAAATGCTCCTGAACAACATATAAATCTATTTCAAAACTACTATTTTTCTAAGAAGAATGAAAAAATAGCAATTGTGAGGATAGAAACTACACTCGATTCGCCCCAACGAATTTTACTAGTGAGTCTAGAATGCCTAAACATTATATTGTTTTAAAGTCAAACTTTACAGGTCATATGACAAATAGATTTTTTCTGAAAAAAAATACATACCGTGTTACTTTGTCCGATGGTTTTACTGTATCAAATGCTTGCTTAGCTGAATGACGAACCATCTGTAAAATAAAGATAGATAATCAAACGAAAGAAACATTAATTATAACTTACATCACGAATTGCTAATGGAAATTCTGGTTTATCAATATTGTCTAAACCTTGGTTTTCAATAGTAAAATAAAGTGAACGTACAACGGGATCAACAATAAAAGCATCATTTTTATGTTCAACGATTAATTTTTGTTTTAATTCTGGATATGTTGTGACTTTTTTGTCTTTCACTAAATCGATTGCATGTTTAAGAATTTTATTTAATGCTTTTTGGTCTTTTTTTGTATCAAAATCAACAATGGATTTTGATATTTCAGTTTCTAAACTTTTCTTCAGGTCACTTTCTCGAAATAATAATTTAGCACGTAGTTCATCATTCATGGTTATTTTACGAGTGAAATCATGTTTCAATAGAGAAATATCAGATTTCGATTCGGTCGCTAGATTTTCTTGTTGAATATCGGGTAATGTTAAATCTTTTGTTGTAATAGTATCGGCTATTTCACTACCTAAACCTGAACTAGTTGATAGATGTTGATTACCATTTTCAATGGTTTGATTTGTATCGAACGTTGATGATGGATGAATATGTGAAGCGACAATTGCTTCAAGACCGCTGTCTGAACGAGATTGTGATGGTTCTTCTTGTTTTATTGATATTTTATAAGCATCAGCTTTTGGTAGACCGGATAAATCAAGTTCGGGAATATGTATTGCTGGTGCTTTTATTTCGAATGATGAAACTTTTTTCGAGTCGACGTGTTTGTCCTATAATATTAAACATAAAAATCTCATAAACATTTATGAAATGTTGTGATTATTATAGAATTATGCTCTCTAATTGATTAAAGTACAGTTATCTCGTCAACCCGAAAAAGGATTTTTCTTTTTCATAGGATGTCACTCTTTGCTCTAGATCATACTTGCCATATATTAACAATGAAGAGAAGAAAACCTTTCATGAACTAATACATAGTATCATGATATCTTATATAACATAAATACTGTTGAAAATGTCAAGCTCTTTATGTTATATATATATATATGTTCATAGATGTATCGAGGTCAAGTCTTCCATTAGAGAATATTCTCATAGAAAAAAAAAAGAAAATCCTTGGATAAAAAGAAATAAAAGAATTGAAGCATTTTACATGCTGATCAAAACCTGCTGGCTTTTAATTTTATTTCTATGGTCTTTGTATGTGGATGAAAGACATAAACTGAACTGTTAATTATCGTGCCATTAAGATTTAACATACCTTTACTTCTACTGATTGTTTTTCAATAGGAGATGTTATAGCTATTGATTCAAGTTTAATGTTCTCTATTAATGATGTATCGACAGCACTTGATGAAATTTCAGCATTGATTTGTTCATCGATTGCTTTTGCAATAGCTAACGATGAAATATTAGATGTTTGAACAGGAATTTGTTTTTCTAGAACAACTGCTTGAGTTAAAACTTCTTCAGTTTTAACTTCAATCGTTTGTTGTATGTCAACATCATTCACTGTTGTTGTGGGTAGGACTAGTTCGGGAACTGTTAAAACTGGTTCAGCTACAACTATTTCTTCATTGATAGTTGGTTTTTTTGGTGCTTGACGTTTCTTTTCAGTAGTTTGAATTGTCGGTAAACGAATTGGTTCTACTGATGGTAAAGTTAAATCGACTGCTGGCAAATTGTTAGTTGGTGCACGTAATGAACCTTTAGTTTTCAATGTTGAAGATATATTCGATGACGGATTTGGTATATCAACTTCTGGTAAACTAGTTTGAGGTGCAGCAATAGTTTTTGTTTTGTCTTTTTGTTTTTCTTTTACTGCATTAGATTTAGTACCAAAACATGAGCAAAGTGCAAGTGTTGAGGACTTCTTTTTGATGTCAGCTTTCGATTCGATGACTTGTTTTTCCGTTGATTTTATTGGTTGAGTTAAAATTTCAACAGCTGGGACGATTTTGGATGTATCGACTTGTACGTCATTTTCAAATGATGGCAATGATGAAGTTATATCTTTCGATAAGACTGGAAGGGGTTCTGTTGAAGGAATTTCAAACGAAAAGTCAGGAACTTTCGTTGATACTTTAATATCTTCTATTGTTTGTTTCTAAAAAATGAATTCAAATTTGATTTTAAACAATATAAATTATCTTTATTTTACATACAGTAGTAAGTACAGGTAATTCAGGTGGTTGAACGAAATATGTATCGGTAATAGTATACTTTTGTTCATTAGATAATAATTCTGGTTTAATTGCGACTTCACTTTCTTCGAAAGGTAATTTCGGTAATTCTGGGATTGCCTAAAAGACAGAGAAAAATGAAAATAAATTCAATAATTGTTTTATTCTATATTCTTGCACTCGGCTTCGTAATTATATACTGATTAAAACGAAAACTAATTGGAAAAAAGGGAATCTTTTTGAAAACTATATTGTACTTGAGCTTTACTTGCCAGAATCAAATGTATTTGAAAGAAAATTTCGTCTTTCAACTTACTGAATCTGTTTTGATATCATAATTAGTATCAATAGTAAAGTTTTGTTCATCACTTTGAAGAGATACGATATTATTAATAGGTGATGTTAATGCTAGACCATCGGTAATCGTTGGTAAAGGTACAGTTTCCAGTGATTCTTTAATATCAATTGTTAATGAAGCTGCTGGTGACTTTTCTTGTTCATTTTGCACACGAATATCAGGTAGTTTAATATTTTCTTTTTCATTTAATGTTAATTGAAGTTCAGGTAATTCAATATTTGGAACCTTTAAAGGATCAACAGTTAAATCAATTGTTGGTTTACTAGTATCAGGAAGATTTAAATTTGGTATTGGTGGTAAATCAACAACTGGAATTGAAAATTCTGATGATTGTTTAAGTTGTCCACTTGTCATATCAACTTCTGGTCGATCGTATGTTGGTAATGGAACATCAAGCTTTGGCAAATCAATACTTGGCACATGTAGTGGATCAATATCATGAGAATTTTTTTGTTGTGTATCTTCATTTGTTGTTAAATTTTGTTCATAAGATGGTAATTTAAGAGCTGGTACATTGGACTTACGATCACTATGACGGAATAATGTTGAAAATAAGCCTGATTTCCGTTCTGTTTTAACTTTTGGTTCTTTTTCAACCTTGACTTTTGGCTCTTTTTCGGGCTTCGCCTTTGATTCTTTTTCTGGTTTCACTTTTCGTTCTTTTTCTGGTTTTACTTTGGGTTCTTTAGCTTTTTTCGTTTTTGATTTCTTAGTTGGTAATGTGTATGAACCTTTTTTCGTTGATTCATCTATTTCAACATTAGGCATTGCTTCAGCTGTTTTAATCGTGGATTCAAGTTTAACTTCTGTTGGAATAATATCGTTAACAGACGTTTTAATTTCTATTGATGGAATTTCAGTTGATATTTCATTGATAGCTATCTAAAAATATCAAATAAATGAACTCTAGAAATGAATTTTAATTTGTTTCTGTTTACCTTTTCTTCGGTATTTATTTGCACAACTTCAACAGTTGGTGTTTCAGTTAAACGAGGAGTGTCATAAGTATTAGCGTCAGGTAGTGAATATTCATTTTCTGTCGGTGTTATCGGCACAAGCTCACTCGATGGTTCTTGATAATGAGGCTCTTCCGTTAGTACTAACTTTTCAATTGTTATATCTAAGTGATCGTCTAATTTTGGAAGATTCTAAAAACAAAAAGGTATTATTAATCAATGGAATTCACAATAGAATTACTATAATGATTTGTTCTTGCTCTTGAGCAACTTCAGCTGGTGTTGAAGTATCTTGTTGGTCCGATGTTGATGGTAATACTGGTACTGCTGTTGATTCTAGTGAAATTTGAGTCTTTGATGTACCATCGATTTTTTCTTGTTCAGTTGTTTTCTTTTGTTCGATTGGTGCTTGAACAGTTTCCGATTTCGATTCCTTTTTCTTTTTCTCGGCTGCCTTTGCACCAAAACACGATGCACATAAGCCGACACCAGAAGAATTTTTCACTTTAGGTGTTTTCTTCACTTTATTAGTTTTGTCTTTTGTTGCAATTACAATGGTTGGTAATGGTCCAGGCTTAACTAGTTCGACTTCCGGTAAATCGATACCTGCGCCATGTAAATTAAGAATTGGTTTTGATACAGGCGCTTCTGCAATTTTAGTTAATGGAGTAGCAATTGATGTTGCTTCATATTGAACATCAACTGGTTCGATTGTTGGTGGTCGTGGTTCTAAATGTGCTATTGATTTATGTTCAGTAATTTCAAGTTTAAGATCAGTTGGTTGCACTCTTGATGTTTCTTCATTAACTATTGTTTGAACAACAATAGATTCAACTGTTGCTAATTTATCTTCATTTGTTGCAGATTGAATATTCATTGGTTCGGTTGCTTTTAACTGTGTTTCTATAGAAACAATCGGTTTTTCTTCGTTTGCAATTAAGTGAAGTTGTGTCTTTTCAGATGTTGACGATCGTTCATAGTCACTCGAAGATTTTGTCTAAATAAAATAATATTAAAAAATAATTACACTAGATCAAATACTAAAGAGAAATAGAACTAAGCGTGCCAATCACATCAAGTTTTGGTTTTAACCACTTAATGCATTTCAGAGGAAGTACAACAAATCAATGCAGACGAATATGAACTATTCAAGGTATACATGTGTATACAGATATGGATATAAACTAGTTTGAAGGACACGTAAGCAATGAGTATGAAAAGGATATAACCATGCAGAAAAGGTGAAAAGATGCAAATAGGTTTTTAATGTCTTCTTACAAGAGGTAGGACGAATTGAGTATCGAAATCATTTGGTTTGTATGACATATCAAGGCCAGGACGGTTACGAAAAACATCGATATATATACGTTTACCATCTGGTAAGACCGTATAATCAACGACTGATTTTTCTTCAATAGAAGTTTTTATTTGTGGATCTTTATCAACAGTCGTTGATGACATAATTATAGGTTGGTCTATGGAAGATTTTGCTTTTTTATTTCCAAAACAAGAAAATAGACCAGTTGATTTACGTTTTTTTACATGAATCGGTTTTGCTAATGTTTTATCCCTGGTTGCAATTGGTTCTGATGATAAATTTTCTATTGTTTGTTGTACTGTTTCTGTTATGATATCATTCGAATGTTTGCCATCCAAATGTATATCATTTGACAATTTACTTTGATCTATAGCCTGGAAAAATCGAGCTCTTTTTTTTTCTTATATCGATAATTTGTTTTTATTCAAAGGGAACAAAGAAATAGATGAAAACTTACTTTATCCGATTCATTGATTTGATCAGCTATGGGTTCACTTATTGTTTCAAATTCATTTTTAACTTTACTAGCTAAACTTTCATAGGTTGCTGTTGTCATTGAATAACCGGAGTCCGATTGGCTGAAATCATTTGCTGATGATTCTTTCATGTCATCAACTGGTACCAATAATCGTCCAATCTCAAATTGTAAATTTGAATATTCATCTTTGTTATTTAAAATAGTTTCAGTTAATGAACGAAATTGTTTTTCACTTAAATCAAGCGTGGGCTCGAATGATTGTTGTAATTGATAAATAAATGGTTGTGATAAATTGAATTTTTCGAATGAATGTATTTCACTAAGATTAATATCTGTTAAGTATTCGCCTGAGCGTTTAATGCGTATTAAATTCAATGATGATTCATTATCGCCAGTGGTAGGACGAAATAAACTTTTCATACGTTGAATTGTATTAGTCGACAAGCCTAATTTTGGATCATCAAGATCAATATATTCATAAGCGATTGCTTCAGCTAATGTGATAGGTTTATGTAATGATATATCAGCAAGCATTTTAATTAATTGTTCTTCGTTGTAAAATGATTCAGTTTTCTTCATATTATCCGTTATATCCATCTTCTTTGTATGCGCTAATGCTTGTTGTTTTTCGTGATCGTTGTCAATTACTAATAATATAAAAGAAAAACGGAGACGTTTTTTTTCGCTTATTCATTTCTGAAATGCATTTTTATGTTCTTCCGTCCTCTCTTTTTAAATAAATGCATATGTATACAAAAGAAACCAAGAGAGTTACGCTGCTGCTGTTCTTCATTTCTGTTTGGAGAGGACGAGAAAAAGCCGAACGCGTACGTAAGTGAAACCGAGACATTACCAGTCGTCAAACACTTTATTGTATGTAAAAATAAAAAGTAAGCAAACGTACAAACAAGGTAAAATATTGAATGGCATCAGAATCGCGCATTCAACCTTCATGTTCATCGATTTCTCAAGCAACAACAAACAATTCAAATGGTTCTCATGAAATATCTGCTAATGTTACTCCACGGAAGAATAAAGTTCGCAAATTACTACATCGGATATTTGGAAATTTACATGCGGCACCAGCTATTGAGACAACTGAACTCAAACAATATCCGATTAATGGATGCTGTGTCAATAATAAACGAAGAACAGTTTTAAGAAAGAAATAAAAATAAAACAGACTATATAAGACTATTATCTAATCTTGAATATATATTTGTACTGTATAATGTACTACGTATAATTTTATATGTGTATAAATACATCATATTCGCTCGCATACTGAATATCGACATATACGGATAAAAGGATGACGCACAAGGTTCAATAGGATAGTGTGACAAAGGCCGACTATTCACAAGCAATCGACTGCTCAAGAATATAGCAGTTGAGTTTATTTCATGTAGGATAGAATCGATTAAAACTTACCAGTAGAATTAGAATAACGTCCCGGCGGCATCCAGTGGCACTTAGACAAAACGTACTGATGAAATCTCATAGTATCAATAAATTGAACTGTCGACAAGCGCTCACCCTTTTTTCTTTCTATTCCTTCGGCCTTAAACAAACACCTATGTGTCCAGATGTATGTGTCACCAATGTGTGTGACTGTCTATTGTCGTTTGTCCAATCATCGATTTGGAATAAGGCATGACCTCTCGCTCGCTCGTCAAAATGAATGAATAGAAAAAATATTCTATCCTCTACTTCTGCTCGTTCACTCTTTGTTTCTTTTTTTTACCTCGTGATTTTTATTAATTCAGGATGATCATCATCAACAACATGAGTATTGCAGATAATTAAGATGACCGAATGCTCTCGTCTAATGGTAACCTTTTTTCTCGTTTCTTTTGTTCTTTCTCATTCTATTTGCGAGAGGAAATAGTAGGACTATTAACCGCAAGTAATGCCAATCAACCAACTCAATAGTCAATGAGGTATAATGATGCAACCGCAAATAGCAAAAGAAGAGGAAATCGGTTAGAAAGGACTTATATCGATTATATGCTCCTTGCTTTTTTTTTCTTTTTTCTCCTCTAATTTATCTGTATGATGAGAGAGAAATGCTTATAGGAACAAGATCTTCTTCTGATATAGACATGATGTTATGGTAAGAAGAAAAATCAACTCATAACGTCAAGGCTAATGTATAACAGGGATCAATCCATCAAACTGAATTATTCATACAAACAGAAGAAAAAAAAAGAAAGTAATGCTTATATTAACCTTTCTCATCGGATTGACCATGATTTTGTAAACGTTCAAGTGTATCTTCGATATTTTCAACTAATGGTTTAGCAATAACATCAATATTGGATTGGTCATCTCTTTCATTCATATATGTTTGTACAATTGTTATATAATCAATATTATCAGAAAGATTTTTAATATCTTTTTCATTATGCATTGTTGAAAATGTATTTAATAAATTCGATTGTTTAGAAGTAAACAAATCTTCATATGTTTTAACCATCGGTTGAATGAATCCACTAGTTGATAATTTATTGGAATATTCAGTTTTTACTTGTTCAAGTAAATTTGTCCATGATGAACAACGATCATGATTTAATAAATCAAGAATATGTGATGAAATTTTTCTTCCTTGTAAATCTTGTTCATTGGATGTAAATAATTTCGAGGGTAAAAATACTTTTAAATGTATATAATCAATTAATAAGGATTTTTTATCATTAATTAATTGTTTAATATCATCGGATATTAATTTTACACCTTGATCTGATGATTGAACAATAGATTCAGCTTCAAGACTTGTTGATGTAACAACAGCATTTGTTGTTGTTGCTGATGCTTTCTTTTTCTGTTTCGATTTCTGTTCAATTATAGTTGCTGCTTTTTGTTTTCGTTGCACTTCATCATAATCAGCTGTTGTATTACGAGTACATGAACACAGATTAAGACTTGATTTTTTTTTCTTTGTTTTCTTTTGTTTTTGTTCTTCGGTTGTTCCGGTTGATAGTGTTGCTTTTTCTTGTTGTTGTGGTGTTGACGATGATAAGGAAGGAGAAGATAAGGTTTCAGCAACGGGACCACGTCCAACGGTTGTTGCATCAGCTAATGTTTGATCTTGCTTAGTTTCATTGTCATGAATATCAACTGTTGATGATTGTTGTTTTATTGGACTATCAGATGGAAAATCACCTGATGTAACTATTTCATTGGAAGGATCATAATATTTTTCTTGCACTTGTATTGAACGCGGTTGATCCATCCATGATGATGACGATGTATGATATGTTGATGGTGTATTATAAGTGACTTGTGCAGATGATAATAATTTACTAACATCATCAATGCCTAATTCACGTTTAGCACGTTCAAGATCATGTTGATCATTAATTGTTATTGTTCGAGTTATTTCAGTGACTTCAGTTTTAACAACTTTTGTTATTGTATTATGTGTTTCAGGATCTTGTGCCACGGTTTTTTTAGTTTCAATTTTCTTTTTAACTTTACATTCAAGATCCTTGTCTTCTTCAACTGTTGTCACAATTTCTTCAATCATACCTTCGTCATCGGATTGAATATTTTCATTTTCATCTTCTGGATTACCACGATCGATACTTCGACCACCAATAAATCGAGCTTTAACTTTATCAAGTTCATTTGTAGCGACTTGTTGAACAGATTCAATAGTTGATTCCATTTTTTCTTTAGATTGTTTTTTGTAAGACTTTTTTTCATTTAATTTTAAGTCTTTATCACTTTCCATGGTAGGTTCTTTATTTGTTAATTGATAAGATACTAATGGTACATTAACAGTGGACGTTCCTTCTGAGCGGGATTTATCAACGAGAATCCTAGAGAGAAGAAGAAGAAAAAAAGAATATAACCTTTGTTCCTTTGCACTTTAAGACAAATGTCTGATAATACACGGTACCGACGTTCTTTCTTTCTCTTTCGCTCTGTCTCTTTGTCTGTATGAAAGGAATTCGCTTTTAACCAATGATTAAAATTATAGGTAAGATAGTAATTTTCTTTTTAATGAAAATGTAACAATTTTTTTTCTTACTATAAAATATTATGAATATATGTAGAAAAGAAATTTATCGCCAATTATTAACGCAATTTTCTTTTTCTTAATTAGCGACATCTGTATTGATACACTAACTATAATCAAGGTTGAAAAAAGTAATGCATATTAAATAATTTATTCTACGAAATATAGATATATATGAAAGTAGAAAATCAATCATGATAAAAAAAAATGAAGAATTGCTCTTTTTGCTGTTGTCAAGAATCTCTTCTCTTTTGTATGAGAGGAAATCACATTGGTTATATAGTGTCTGTTCGTTTAGTAAAACTCTTATTACCGGAAATAGTTAATTTTACTTTTCTCTCCGAATAGACAGAGAGAGAGAGAGAGAGAGAGATTTCTATTTTTTATACTCAAATATTATTTATAGATAAACGTAGGCCTCGAAGCCTTCAGGCTTATTCTATCCGAAGTGATGGTTGACCGGGTATAAAAAAAAAGAAAAGAAACGCCAGGAAATGGTCTTTCATTTTATTTTTGCCAAAAGGCTTTTCTACTTATAGCGCAGAACGACCATATCAATCATGCAGAAGAACTTTTTACTATGATTGATAACAATTATGAGGTCTATACACTTCATATATCCACGCGTCGAAAAATAAAAATAAAAAAGAAGAAAGACAATAAATTTGTTGTTATATCACTTTTCATTACATTACGATTCTATTTCAGATCTGACAACAACCGATTCCTTCTTAATATTACTTTACTCTCTATTTTCTTCTGGAGTGGGTTCTTGTATACATATACACACGTCAAAGCGCTCGCGCATCGAGTAAGTGAGGTTGAAATATATGTGAAGCATTACACACGAATCATTCTTTTTCCTTACGCACTCTTCGGCTCTCGAACCCCTAATTTGATTGATGAACAATACGTTATGCGTGTAAGCACGTATATACGAAGAGTACAATAAATAAAAATATATATATACATGAAGTTCACTTTTTTCTTATTCATTCATTCATTCATTCATTCATTCATTCATTCATTCATTCATTCATTGAATGAATATTAAAAAAGCAATCATGTTTACTATCGTTAATTTTCTTACCGAAATCTTTTTTTTCGCAATACGTAGGGCATTAACTCTTTATGAGTTTTCGGTGTGAGTAAAAGTGTATAGGATCCATTTCTTTCAACAACAAGATCAACTCCTGTTAAGTGCATTCGTGTTGTTGCATTATTTGTATCAGTAGCAATACCAATTGGTGATGTTTCATTCGATGATGCTACTGTTGCCGATAATGGATTGAGAGGATTATTCGTATTTAAATTTGCGGTTGCGTTTTGTTCGGATAATGATGTTTGTACCAATAAACGAGCATTTGAACAGCCCATTTTACGTGTTTATATGTTCGTGTATTTAAGAAAAAAATGTTTCTCTAATGAAGACCATAAGACGTACACACATAAGTAGCGAGTAAAAAAAGAAAAGGTGGCAGTAGTCTTTACTACAGTCGTTATTCTATCTGAATCTACACCGAGAACGAGAGAGAAAAAACTCGTTCGTCAAGAGTTGATGGGAAAAAGAGAAGAAAAAAAATGAGAATAGTGAGCACAAGAGAAAGAGTGAGAGCGAACAAACGAGGAAAACAAATTTTCAAATGTCAAAGTTAGCAGCGACTGTTATAATAGTGGAATCCTCTCCTTTTTTTGTCGTTGTTAAAAAAAAAGAAGAGGACGACGCACAAACGACCGACCGACCGATGGCGACGAACAGCAGAAAGAAAGACGACGACAATGAAGAAGCAACAGAAGGAGAGAATTCTTTCTCTTCTCTCTTGTTTTACACATCATCACTTTTTTTCTCGGGCATTTACTTATGCTCCGCTTTTTTTTGGTTCGTACGTCAGGCGTCGTACTACTATAACCGACTTACATCCGCGTAGAAATAGAAAAGAAAAGAGAAGACACAAATCGTCACCACTTCGATATTCGTTGATACGCTAACTTTCCTACTTAACAAAGAAGGAAAAAAGACTTTAAAGATGGGAAAAAATGATATTCATCTTTCATCAATAACTGATATAGAAACGTGCAAACGAAGATTGGTACACATATGCTGTGTTTTTCCTTTTTTCTTTAATTATTTTACTTCTTGTTTTTTTATTAACAATGATGATGATTTAGTAGAATCGATTGTGTTACATGTTGCTCATTGGGTAGCAACGAACGTCGCTTTTAGATATTATGCTTGCAGTAATTTGAGAACACCCAAGCATGCCAAAAAAAAACCAAGGGAGAAAATTAATTGTAGTTGTTGTTATTATTATGCAAATAGAAGGCAACATCTTTTGGAATGATTACTCTTGTAGTTGTATTGCTAAATGAGATTTATTTTATCTATTGATGTATGTATAATGACCATCTGCGTAGACATATTGTACGCAAGTCACAAATACGACAAGTGTCTATGTGCTGACAAACGTACACATACATTTGTCCTTGTCGTAGATATATAAACATCAACAATGATAGAACGAATGGATTTAGAAGAAAATTGGATCGATAGAAATGCGTAAGACAAGTTTTCTCGTCGTGTTTATCTCTCATGTAAAAAATAGAGAATATGATTGAAAGGTAAGGATGAGAAATTAGTTTTATATTCGTAGTTTTTTACATGCGTAGACACATCACATCAAGATAAATGAGTAGATAAAAATTTTGTTGACAAATGAGTTTTTTCCCGTCACTTGTCAATATATCGAGCTTTTTCAATGCTAACACCCTCAGATCAAATACCGTCGATGATGGGTATAAAAACGATGATGATGATGTAAGCGTATATAAAAATGCATAAAACAATTGACATTTCT
This sequence comes from Rotaria socialis, assembly GCA_905331475.1. Classification (NCBI taxonomy): domain Eukaryota; kingdom Metazoa; phylum Rotifera; class Eurotatoria; order Philodinida; family Philodinidae; genus Rotaria; species Rotaria socialis. Next base: position 39,602 of record CAJNYU010001726.1, on the reverse strand, counting down.
CGTTTCTTTTTATTTCCTCTCATTCTCATTATTGTAGGAAAAAGTATATATATATATATATATATATTTATAAGCGTTAGGTGTTGGCATCGATTGTCTGAGAACATGTCTATCATCGAATCAATATAAGTAACACGTGAAAAAAGAAATCTGATTCAAGGAATATTTGTACTTTTCTACAATAAAAGATGAAATGTAAAGACACCCCTTCTGTCTACACTCAGGAGTCTCATTGAATTTCGATTAGCTTTTCAGATTGCTCGTTAAATCTATTGACGTCGTATGTACAAGATTAATCTTTACTCTCTTGTTTTTTTTCTATCTGCCCACCCTCCTACGTGGACACACATGCACACACACATAGATTGCGGAAGTCAATTAGACTGTACACGAAAGCGCATACAAAAGAAAGAGGGGATAGAGAAAGAGAGAGAGAGAGAGAGGCATGTGGTGATTGTTGGTAGTAAAGGTCAACTGCTGGTCACCTGGTTGATACCCCCTGTGTCGCATTTTTCTGTTCTCACAACCTATAGTGCAATATTACAATAGATATGGTAAAGTCAATAAGTATGGTAGATGCTCTTAACAATATAAAAATGGAATCATTTCAATCGGTAGCGTCTATATTGATTTGAAGATAGATTTAATTCGTTTTGTGTGTTGTCATCAAATAAAAGAAGAAAACAGAGAAGAAGAAAACGAAGTCAAGTATATGTCCATCTAGCTAACTTCAAAATAAAAGACATTGTTATCACACTTCAAATTTGAACACTTCATTTCTTTTTTCAAAGACGATCATTTCGTTTGAAATCAAAGAATCGTTTTTTCTATTTTATTTGCTCCTGCTTAACACTGAACAGTATGCCCATTATTTCTATGCCATATTATATTAGGCATGGACAAAAATATCGCCGATGGACCTTGACAACAAATGCTTTGATGGGTCACAACTCGACTTGCCTAATTGTTAAAATATCTTCTCGATTGCTGACAAATGTCACTTTAGTTTTATCTCGACAGTTGTTCCCCCTAAACCACTAGTTTATATCCGTTTTCTTCACACGTCTACATGTATATTGAAAAAAAAACGAGGTCGCAGATGGTACCCCGTCGGACATTTTCTTTTGTCGCGTTGTCATCTTCAAAAAGAATGAAAACGGAAAGGAGCTATAACAAGAATATTGTTTTTTCTCGAAATACAGACATTTCAAAGAAACATTAACGGCTACTCAGATGAATGTTATTCAAACAGAAACACAAAACATAAAATTTCACCAACTTACTCGTTTACAATGAAAGAATACACTACCAACAATAACAAAAAAACACTCTTTTTTTCTTTTTTTTTTTAAAGATTGTTTTTGAATGCATACAATGCAACGCAGATGGCACATTAATATATATACATATATGTACGTGAACAGCGACTTACTCATCGTGGATGACTAATTTCATAGGAAAATAAAAGTGCCGACGTAGGCACCCAAGAGAATTTCGAAATAGAAAAAAAAGGAAGTATTACAAATATTATAATATTCCCCAATAGAATAGATCGCATAAAATGAATGACAATCTTGATCTAACCACAAAGCAGATACATAGTTTCTAGATATCACATTTATACAACGACGATGATCTTATACAATTCTGTATCAAATCAATATTGTATATCTTTTCTTTCACAACTAATACTAACATTGCTAATGCACATTTTTTTAGCTTATTTATCAAACAAATAAATATTCTATTCTGCCGAAGATAAGGTTCAAGTGAATAGTTGTACGCATAGATAGAAAAAAACCCAACAAACGAAAAATGAAATATTATCTTACCTTCGACGTTCACGTGAATCAAGATAGAAATGTTCTCTATGTAATAGATATCCTATATAAGAAATGAATGAATCACAATACTACTACGTGGATGATCAAGTTAGATGTAAATGTGACAACAATGTACGAGCGATATGAATGAATGAATGAATGGGAAGAATAGAAAGAAGGATACAAATCGTGCGTGTGTGTGCATGTATGGGATAGAGAAAAAGCGCCAAACGATAGATATATGTATGTCACATTAACAGTGGCAATCGTTGTATAGTACCCACAAAAAGAAAAGGCGAGAGTTAAACGATCAGCAGTAAACAGAGAAGAAATGCACACAAACATGAATATTAGCTTAATGTCATTAGTTTTCTTCTACTATGATTTGTCTGATAATCAGTGAAGGTGATACACTAGTCGTACAAGCTGTCGATAGATTCTCTCACATCGTACAACTCTAATATCGTTTCAAACTATCTGAACAACGAATGTTTGATCGATGAAATCAATTGCAATATAAATTAATGCATTTGAATGAACACATGTACATCTGGTGCTGTTCATTGATTGAGTAGGATTCTCTTTTTTTTTACGTAATCAAACAATGTATCATCTTCAACAATACATACATGTATACATTTACGTTTAATAGTATAGGTCAAGCGAAAAGCACAGTTACGATCGATGACATTCCATTTAATATATCACCTAGACACTCAAAAATTATTTATGCAAGCTACTATTCGATTAGACTTATTCAAACTCATTTTTAAAATGAACTTTTAAGTTAGGACAAACACAAATACTGTTTTTTCTCTATCTCTTTGATCTTCTATTGTAGTTATAACTTAATCCGTCGACGCGTGCTTATACATTGTTCAAAACAAAACAAAAAAAAAACAATAGACAAAAATAATACTTACAGATATTCTTCTCGTATTTAGACTTTTGTTGCCTTTTATATATTCGTCAATCGTAAGCTGATAAATGGAATGATACGTTTGTCTTGTTCTGAAATAAATGATCGTAGAATATATGATAGTAACCAAATAGATTAATTGTATTTGATTGTTAAGAGACTAAATTGATAGAAGTCAGTATTTCATATTTTTTCTTAACACACACCGTCTCAATTTCAGTTTTTAATGCAAGAGTAAAAAGTATTTTATATATATATCCCAATTTTTATTAACATGTTAACGAAAAAAATAAATTTATATTTAAAAAACCAACTGGTGGCGTTTTCTTTTTCGTTCTTTTCTTCTAATCTCTAAATAATTGTACCCGACGGGAGAGATAAAAATCAAACTCAATTGATGATTAACGATTTCAAAAAAGAAATGTGTCATATTTTTCGATCTGCAATTTTGTTTTTTCGTAACATGTCGATTATCATCACCGTCATGATAGATGTGATATATACGCTAGTTAACAGATTTTCACCCAATCATACAGGCGTTTGACATGTCCTTCACATTCTTTTCTTTTTATCTTACCTTATGTATTTCGTGTTTAGTTAATGTCTTTAAGAGCTTTGCGGTTTTTGATGATGTTGTTTAAACAAAGTATATAGAAATGTTTGTTGTGTTTTTTGGTACTAGAACACACTTCTATTAATGCAATGTCCTAATATTCGTTTGTTCTTTTGAGAATAAATATTTTGATCGATCAAAATATGATTTTGTATATTCAAGGTTGTTTGTTATACTCCTTGAGTTAAATAGAATGGTATCTATTCGATGTAACAAGATATAAAAATTGTTGTAAAATTAAGAAAAAGAACAAGCCAAAGCGATCAAATGAATATTTGCTCTAATGTTGAATTGTTATTAAATGTAATAAAAGATAAAGAGCCAAGAATATGATAGGTTGAAGAAAAAAATCGACGCGTCAATTCGAGGCTGAAAAAAGAAAAAGTTACAAATAAATCAAAGTAAAGTAGTAAAATGAGAGTGAGAAAGAAAGAAAAGGGAGAGAAAGGAAGAGAGTGAGTGTGAAGGTTAAATTTTAGCGGCGTATAACCTCTTTTTCTTTCTTTTGGCTTGTCTGATAAAATGACTAAAACAAATAGGAAATCAATTTTATGCTTATCCTACTAAGACAATCTATTTCCTNCCCCCCCCCCCCCCCCCCCCCCCCCCCCCCCCCCCCCCCCCCCCCCCCCCCCCCCCCCCCCCCCCCCCCCCCCCCCCCCGCAACGAAAGCATTTAACAATCATTAACATATGTGTGAAAGGTGAAAAGCAAGCCAAAATTGTACTTCACGGTCCATTGATTGATTTATAATATGTGCAAGAATATAAGAACACTGGAAAATTAATTTTTAAACTTATCTCATGAGTAAATAAATAAATATTCATTCTTCTTTTCAAAAGAGACAGAAAAACATTCAAGAATATTAATTATAACTTTTCGATATTCTAATGAATATTCCTCACTCCTGTTTATGCTAGGCTGTGCTTTTCTTTTCTTTTGATCATAATATAAACTCACCGTAAGAATATCGATGCTTTTCGTTATCTTAGTATTTTTTTCACTGTTTGTAGCATATGATAAATATGACTGTGGAAACGCATTGATCTCCTCCGTTTATCTTCATTGTGTCTTCCGTTTACAAGAGTGTGCGCGTGTGCAAAAGTTTCTTCTATACGTGTATATGCATGTCAAATAATAATAGAATAGAAACAGGAACAAAAAGTAGGAGAAGAAAGAGAGCGAAGAAGAATATTAATATCTTGATGATGATGATGACGTCGTCGTTTGTTGTAGCCAATTTGCGTCAACGAATCTCATCATCAATAGTATTGATAGGAAAAAGACATCATGTAGAGATAGGAAATCTATCCATATAAATGCAAAGGAATAACATGTGTGTGTACGTGCTGTAAAATGAATACGAGAAAAAGACAAATGAGAATATAGTCTAACTAACATCATAGAAACTGATTCTGACATGTTTTTTTTTGTTGTTATGCTAAATGAGGAAACCTTAGAAAAGTTTTGATGTACGTTTATGCATTTATGCGTATAAGAAATATGCGATTAATTGATACCAGAAGCGTTTCAAGAATTAATATTACTGTTTAAAAAAGAATCTCTACTATGCATGATAGTGAATCATTTACTCAAGGAAATAGATTGTCTTAGTAGGATAAGCATAAAATTGATTTCCTATTTGTTTTAGTCATTTTATCAGACAAGCCAAAAGAAAGAAAAAGAGGTTATACGCCGCTAAAATTTAACCTTCACACTCACTCGAACCAACCGGCCTCATTGCCATTCCTTATCATCGTCATATCGCCACTTTGAACATCTATACAAGTATGTTTGAATGTTTCATCGATGAGAAAATGTACAAGCTGAATAGTTGCATAACATCACTTACATACTAGTCACCTTGACTTGACGTCACCAAAAAACCTTCTTCATTATTCTTCTTGCTTATCGAATATAACTATCTAGACTATTTCTTTTGCAGATGTATTACCGTTGGTGAATTGATGGCGATGAATACATATATGTGTATACAAGCGTTATCTTGATAATAGCAGGAATTATCTTAGTAAATTAGCTCAACTCTCAGACGCATACATGCGCAGACAAAAACAGGCAGGACAAACGGTATTGTAAATACAATTACTATCACCAGACCTTTTCTAACCGATCATAAGTGAATCAATCAGCAGCGGTATATAGACAAACGTCTTGATGCCATCACTATTGACCATCTCAAAGAAAGAAATTGACGAAAGATTTATTTCTCTTCGAAGTTGACATTAACTAATGACAACTAACTATTTATTATCTAAGCTTTGAATGATTGTTTTATGCTTAAATTTACATTCAACATAAACTCTTAAATCGTTTCAGTTTCAGTTTCTTCTACTTTCTCATTGTATTCTTTTCCTTTTTATTAAGATTTTATGAGACACCCAAATCAATTAGATTGCCTATAAACGAGAATTTGCATATATCTGTATCTGTATATTTTGTGAGCAAAGCGAAGACTTTTTTTCTGCTTTACTATTACTACTTGCCATATTTTTTTTCTTCCGCTTTTCAATCCTCTTTACGATTCAATTGTATACCGAAGATCTTCAAGTATATAGACAAGCAAACAAACGATACTCAAGGCTATGATTTACCAATTGCTGAGAAGAAACGACGAGATGAAATGTGACGCGGGCCTTGCTCTGTTGTTTCTACAACATTGTCAAACAATAACAGTAATATTTATATAAATATATCTTTCAGTTTCTTTCCAAAGATTTGCATCACAACGATTAGTATAGTAATTTAAGACTGTTTTTTTCTTATACTCTTTCTTGTCAATAAAAATCTTATTAAATTTCTATAATATCAACAACATATGCTGATATATGAGTAAAAATACATCCTTTAAATATGCATATATGTATATATATATATATATATATGCATATGCTCTATGACGCTTCGATTAAAATTGAATTTAAAAAATGTTACGGTTGTCAAATAAGCTAGAATGAAATAGACAAGACGAAATAGTGTTGCTTTTTTTATTGTTGAACAACTGATTACTTAGATCAAGAAATTTTGCATGCTCATGCATTATAAATATTTTATTTCCTACTTAGAGGATAATATCCCTATCACGCACATGTTTCCATGTGCTAGAAAATCTGTCATTTTCCGTCTTAATACACAAAAAAGGATACGGTAATATATCCTGTTACATCTATTAGTCATAATTACTAATATGAGCTAGTTTATTTTAAAATGAGTAATACAGGTAGTTGTTTTTAGTTTTTACTTAACTTTAATTTTCTACTTTCATTATATATTATGAAGATCTCTCTCTCTCTCTCTCTCTCTCTCTCTTTTTCATATACACATATGCACCTACCTACTTCATGTGGAATGAGGAACAAATAATCTCACACATTTTACCAAAGCAAAACAGAGAAAATGAGAAGGTAGAATTTTGTTCTTGCCTTCTGGTTATTGAAGAAAAAAAAACGAACCATAATTGATGTGGTTTCTCTCTCTCTCTCTATGTGCACTCCTGTGTGTCTAGTAGCATTTATCGTGCATAATCATAATAAATCCTCGGCGTGCCTGCTTCTCCTCTCTTGTAACCGCTATCACACTTCATTTCCCATTAATTGTAGATTTTCTCTCTTTTGTCTGCTCGTCTTCTTCTTTTTCTTCTTTATCATCATCATCATCATCATCATCATCACCATCTTCTATGTCGTTTCTCACATGCTACTTTTTGGTCGTCCGACAAGAGATTGTTTCCGCTCTAGTAAATTTCTCGATCTCTCTTTTCTTTTTATCCCTATCGTTATAGACGTCTGTGTCTGACCAGAATCAGCGAAGAGAAAGAAAATTGTAATAGTAACTTCCTGCGTGCTGTCGACATTAGCAAATTATATCGAAAATTCATACCTCAGGGAAAACTTCGTTTCTTCGTTGATCGATGCGAATAGAAGAAAAGCAGTCGTCCTATTCTTCTTGCTTTGTTACTATATATAGTTTATGATCGAATTTGTAAACTTCCAGATCGAAGCAAAAAATAAAATAAAAAAGAAAAGCACAGGTTTTTTGTATATATATATATATACACGTATACACATTAGCGAGACCATTCGACTGAATAGATGCAAAAAGAAATGAGAAAAAATGTATGTTATTGATTGTGTAAAAGGTGACAGCTGCTGTATTGATCCAACAGAATAATTGCTTCATACATGGGCATCAGAATGATCGGGGTTTGATGAAGATTGTCGATAACTAGCTTGACTTATGCTATGTTCTATTGCATAATACTGAAGATGATACGTTATTCAAGAACTATCTGTCAGCTCATTCGATGTCTACTGGTAACGTTTAAGAGAACAGATGGGGGAAGAGGGGATAAGAAGAGAATAACGATACAAAGAAAAACAATCAAGTACTCCACTGAGAAAAGAAACCATCGTGCCCTCCTGATTTTTTTATAATGATGATCATGAGCATTGTTGACCGGTGAGTTGACTCGCACTCGTCTACTGCTTTTTCTTCTTCTTATTACTAATGAAGAGTAAGAGAATATTAAAAAAACTGAAGAAAAAAGAAAACTTGATGAATAGATGTGGAAAGACATGATAGAATAGATGAGTGCATAGTTTTCTTGCTGTTATAAAAAAAAAAGAAAAGAACAAGTCTGAAAACGAAGGAAGAAAAAAGCAGAAGAAAAAAAAGAAGAACAGGGACTTTCAAATTACTGGTAGTGATGCATAGAAAATGAAAATATGAATACCGAGAGTGAGAATAAAGGAAGTAGCAGTAGAGCTTCTCGTTTGAATTGTTTCTCTCTTTCTGCTGCGGTCGACTAATAATGCATCATACTTTTTCAAAACAAGAGAACAAATTTTTGCGAATAATTGCTGCACTGAGCGTATAAATAAGATTGATTGATCGAACCAGAGCAGTTGTCATTGATCAATCAACGAAACGTATTATATCATGGATAGTTGATAGAAAAAGAATCGCCTATGCTTTTATTGATTAATGCTTTAAAACAAAAACAAAAACTACCACCATTTTTCGCATAAAATTTCTTTTACATTCAATTCTTTTAAACTATTTTCTGTCCAATCAATAAAAGACGATGGCCCACATACATAGGCGGTGACAGGTTTTTCGAGCCATTGAATAGCGTCTTGCAAATCTGTCGTGTTAATGTGTCGATTATTTATCTTAATATCATCATTAATTTCTCTGGTAACAAAATAATTGCTTCGAAGCATATTATCTTTTATCATTGGTTCACATGATGAATCGATACTATCACGAAATACAAGATCTCTTTTTGTTGCTGCAGTGTAAAAGAATACAATACGATGTGGAATTATTTGTTTGTTATTAGAAGCATATAAATCGGCAATATGCCGAAGAATAGATACGATTGGATTCGCTCCGATACCAGCGCAAATCAAAAGAATAGAATCATTATTAGTTGTCGAAGATTGATAAAAAAAATCTCCACCACATTTAACATTTATTTTTTCATTTAATTGGCAATTATTAAACATATATTCTGTTGGTGGATAGTCAGTTTCTCTAATTGCTAATTCAATTAGATTTGTATTAGAATAATTGGCCGGTGAATTACAGATTGAAAATCCAGTTATTACCGATGTTATTGTTGGTGAAAGATGAAAATCAAGAAACATGCCCGGTACGAAATGAAATCTTTGCAATGGATCATTAATCGATAGATAAAATTGTTTAATCGATGGAGTCAAAGTTTTAATCGAATGAACAGTTGCTTCATAGATTGGATCTTCTTCATTAGTATCGAATGAATGAGATCGATTTGATTGATTAGAAGAAAACATAAGTAACTTTGCTTTATTGATTAGGTTTTATGTTTTTTGAGAAAACAACCGCGAATCATATAAATCTATAGAAATAGAAAGAATAGAATAGAATACTATTTATATGTTGGGTTATGTTCAGTGATCCAGAAAATTTGCAATCATCTTATAAATAAACCGTAACAATCATCTTGTTCAAACAAGCCATGTCATAACTAGACAATGATGATATAACAAGTGAAAGATCACAAACAGAATGTCAGAGACATCATGATGAACACGTTAGTTTTGTTTTTGTCTACACCATAATAATCACTTTTCTCTGTCGTTGCTCATTTTCTAATGAGATAAAATGAAGAAAGAATTCAATAATATGATCGTGAAAAGAAGGATATGTTGTTGTGTCATATCTATCAGCACTATAGAGACTATTTGTATGTAAAGGTTCTTGTCAACAGATTGGTTGATAGTGACGAAAGATTTGTTATCATCATGCAATCTGGTTGCTTGCTCGAGTAATTTCTTCTTTTTCTTACGATAGATTTCGTGCTGACAAAATAAAACTGATGAATATTAATTTATTCAATTTTATTATTCGAAAGAAATCATAAGTAATCAATCTGTCTGAAGTGTTCCCAATAAATTTTTTCTCGTCTGGATAAGATTCGATGTAGAGATTTGAGTATATACGTATATCGGCGAATCAGGTGTCTTGATATTCTGAAGGTAAACCAAAGACATTGATTAAATAAAGAGATGTAAAGGCATAATATCGTAGTGAAGTAATAAATCAAGGGCGTATACTCTTTTCAAGGTAATCATCGTTCATATTAGCCTCCATAATGCATATATACTGACCTCAACAGCGATTTATCAGTGTAGATATCTCGTTCATTACTCCTTGTCAAATTGTCGGTGCACAAAATGATGCTAATATGCCATATCAAGAACTGTTTTTTTTTTAAATTTATTGTGAAGACTCAAAAGCTTAACAGTTATCAATTGTGACACAAATCTAAATTTTCAATAGAATCTTTTCAAAACTTTTAGGAATAGTAATATAATCCGATTATAATTGTGTTATTAGAGGATATAAAATTTAAATTTTGACTTTGCCAGAGTAAGTCGATGATAAACTAGATTAAGAAACAAAACCAACCATTTCATATAGTAGAAGAACATTTTCAATTACGAATAATCGATTTTTTTATCTCCTTTTCATATTTCTATTATTTTCGAATAGATTTCATAATGATGATTTTATACTAACGGGTTCTTTTTGTCCTGTTCAATAACACATTATTGATACTTATCTAATTAAAAAGTTTCAATGAACTTCATGATATCTAAATTCGATAAAATCTCCTATTCTAGATTAACAAGAAAACCTTTGCATCTGCCTATTGCTCAAGGCAAAACATAACTGATCAATAGATACAAGATGCATTACTCAACAAAAGAGAAGGCCAAAAATATCTTTCACAAGAATAATGATATCGAATAAAATGCAAGACAGTCAATAAACATTATTAATACAATCTTTTCAACAAGGTTTATCAATGTATTTGGTAAATATGCATATATATATATATATATATAAATATAATTTTTTTTCTGTTGCTTGCATACAAATACATAACAAATATCTAGACGATATAAAATATCAATAAACAAGAAAAAAATTTTAATGATAAATAAATATCATAACCCACAATCCAAATGTCTACAGAGGAAAAAAATGATCAGAAGATTTGTTTAAATCTTATGATTTATTTGAATAGAATTTGGATTCCAAGAGAATAAAAAGCACAGCATGTATAATGATGACATTCTTTTAAAATTAACCGACAATGAAAAAAAATTTCATCCTAAATATTTCTAATTTCACTTATATACTGAATATCCTTGTCATGAATTTCTTTTTTTTTGTGAAAATTGATTTCATTGTTTCTTATTTTCTATTCTACTGAACAAAGCATACGCACACACAAGAAAAACTGAAGAAACAAGCAAAAGATACACAGAAAATATAATAATAAATCAGTGACAAAAACACATAAAACATAATTATTAGACGTCTGTTGAACTCAGGACTCGTGTCGTTGACGATGATGAGATTAATGGTTTTGTATTTTCGACATTTGTCATCGACATACTCGACGTAAATTTTTTTAATTTTTCAATTTCTACTGGTGATAGACTGGCTGGGGAAGAATTTCCATGGTGAAGAATATTATTCATATCAGTTAAAGATAATGATAACGTCGAATAGCGTTTAATATGTTTGACGATATCTTTAACACGCACCGATTTCGCTCTCGATGCAGCGGATTCACCACGATGACTAAGAATATCTATACGAGCGCCTTTATCAATTAATAATTGAACTATATCAGGATGATCACGATCGATACCCCAGTGTAAAGCAGTCCAACCTTGTTTATCGGTTTTATTAACTGCACAATTTGATTCAAGTAGAACAAGAGCAGCGCTTGTATGATTGTGAAAAGCAGCTAAAAAATAAAAATAATTTCATTTTAGATATTTACTTTTCAAAATGAAAAAGAAATTTTCAGCTTTTAAAACTTGAACATACAATACATTAATGGCGTAAAATGATCATGATCAGTTTTATTAACATCAGCTCCTGCTTCAATTAGCATGCAAGCTATTTCAGCTAAAGTTGCTTCATTGTCTGTGCTACCATTATTTACTAATGACGACGATGAAGAATTTAATCGTGGTGGTGACCGACTAAAATAAAATTATTGCTCACATACATTTTTAAAATAAAATCATTTTTCGCGTTAGTATACCATAATTCATGAAGGGCTGTACGACCTTGTTCAGTTTCAGCATCAATATCGGCACCGGCTTCTAATAATGTTAAAATAATATCCGGATTGCAAAAATAACATGCTTTCATTAATGGTGTCCAACCGAGTTTATCTAAGATATGTTAATTAATTGTTCAAAAAAATTAGATAAAAACTAAACATTCAATCGATTTACCTCTTGCATTGACATCACTTCCAGCATGTAGAAGTTTTTTAGCTATTTCAGTGTAACCACGTTGAGCAGCATGATGAAGTGGTGTCGCTTCTCTCCCATCTTTTATAGCAATTTTTGCATTATTTCGCAATAGTACATCTACAACAAGATCATGACCATTTGCTGAAGCCTAGAACAAAGTAAAGAAAGGTAAGAAAGAAAAACAACGAGTTATATAGTTTGTTGAAATTAAATATTATATTTTGTTTCTTACAATCAGCAATGGTGTCGATTGTGTTTCAAATGCAACCCAATTCACATTGATTGTATTGAGTGTTCGATCGCTTTCTAACATTTTCTCAATTAGATGTGCTTTACCCAAACCACAGAGATTGTAAAATCGTTCATTTCGACTATCAATATTACCCATTTTGTTCTACATAAACATTTATATATATATATGTGTGTGTATGTATATGAATGAGAGAAACATCATTATTCTTCTACCATTGATAGAAGAAGAGTAACTTACGTAATTAGACAAGAAAAGAATGAACGAGCGAGTGAGAGAGATAGCTTAATAGTTTATATTTGCTTTCTCGATCTAGGGATGATGATGATGATGATGATGATGAAGATGTTATTGTTCAATATCGTTGATGCTGAATATGATTAGTAGAAAAAAGAGTACGAGACTTGATGAACGCCATCATCATCGTATATGATGAAAATTTTGTTATCTACAAACAAAGAAGAATAGAAAACGTTATGCGATCATGAATATTACCTTGTGTCCTTGCCCAATCAAGAGGCAAAAAGGAAAACGAAAGAAAAAAAATGAGCATACAAGATATATTGTTGCCAAGGGAATACGCTTAGTTTTTTTCTTCTTTATATTGACAGTTCTATAGTGGCTTTTCATACGGTGTATCTAATTTTTCTTTTTCTTTTTTTGCTGATCTTTCTCTCTCTCTCTCTCCCCTCTGTCTCTCTCTTTCTATTCCCTTCGATCTAATCAGATCGATTGTAGCGCATTTGGTCGATATTTCCTTGCATTCAAGAAAAGAAATATCCGGAACTATACTTTTTTCGTATGAACGTTTGTTTAACTACGGAAGATATAAAAGTAAAAATTACCTCTTCATTGCAAATAGGAAACGCTTGAGGATATACTGTCATCACTTGTGCGCTTACCTCGAATATAATAAGTTATGAAAAATCGTTAGATTAATAGGTCCAATTTGTGCATATAAGAGAGCAAAAGAGGCTTGCTTATACTACAAAACCTTTTTTCTTTTTCTTTTCAATAAGAATTTTAAAATGTAATCACCAACCTTCACTTTTTCGCTTGATTCTTTATTTATATCAATTCCATCAGCAGACTCAAGGTATTTAATGTGCACAGAAGGCATATTCGCACCATCACAAGCGACATAAATCAAATATATACTCTAACCATCTGTGGTAGAGGGGAGAAAAATAATAATAGCTGCTACCATCGGCAATAGTAGAAGCAGGAAGAGAGAATGGCGACCTTTGCTTGCCGTCTTCGGTGAGTCAGCCAGTCAGACACTTCGTTGATTCGATCGATCGATCGGAGAAAGAAGACTGTTGCGAGAAGAAGAAGAAGAAAAAGAAGAAAATCGGTTTCACTAATATATGTAGGCATCGAGTTTTCATGATGGACTGCACATAAGGAATATACTAGTCTTTCTCTGTACGCTTTAACAGAATAACAACAGTCACGAGGACGGCGTCGATGATGATAATACTAACCATAGCAATTGCCGACTTCTAACATGATAATACTAGTCGAGATGTCTCTCTATCATCACTCACTTTCCGTTCATTCATTCATGCATTCATTTGATCTAATCGAATCGTATATAACCGATATCAATATTAGTTTGTCATGAGAAATAACAAGAAAATGCAAAGAACGACCAGAAAAAAGCAAAGACAAACTTAATATTGACATTCTCCACAACAGACAAATCGAGAATAAAAGTAAATTTAATATTATAACAAGAAAAGAAAAGCAGATAGCTACGTTTACCTTGATTTCTTTCTCTATATTATGACTAGGTTTTAATTGATTAAAAAATATTGGCCTTCGAAAATGAGCGATGCTACAATGTAAATAATGATAAGTATTCATTCATATAGAAAAACAATTCTTGATGAAAGCTTCTGTTAGTATCAATAATAAAAAGAACATGAGAACTCAATTTAAAGATTCATTAATTCAAGATAGATTCGACTCAAATTTCTGTTTCGTTCTTATGCTTTAAAAAGAAGACTTACCGTCGGTTTAATTACAATAAAAAATTTATTCTGATGAATATGATTAATTGAAACAAATTTACTCCTATCGATGAAGGACATCATTTTTATTACTATCTCAAAATGATAAATCGGTGATCATTGATATTTATTTTCTAATGAAGACTCTCGAAGAAAATGATAATTGGAGTCCTGGAGATATGTCAACAGTAATATTTTTGTCATAAAGACAAGCTAAAAATGAAGAAGAAGCAGAAAGATAACGAATCGACACCGGATATAAAATGACATTCGAATAGAACAGATATTCTATCCGTTTCCTTAATATTAACAATAATTCTTGTCATACAATAATCTAAAACAAAACAAAACAAAATCAAATTTTTTATTGTAGAATATAAAATCGAATTGATTTTATTTGAAAATATAAAAATGTAAATCGAATAACAAATTTGCAATTAGATAGACTACCTCGTTGTTTTGAAATTCAATTGTTTTCGTATTGATTAGATGAGATTTGCCTAGGCGTCAAGTTTCATAAATTTCTTCTTCTTCTTCTTCTTCTTCTTCTTAGCCGAGATTCATGAACGAACATACGTTTGAATATTAAAAAAAAAGAAGCATTAAAAAGAGAGAAAAAAAAGAAGTGAACTATATCCAGTAACAGAATTCGGTCAATGGTAGAATTAGTTGTTATTTTTTTGTAAAAGAAAATCTTGAACTAGCTTGACAGTCTATCGCTGTACACAAACACAAAATAGAAAAAGAAAAGAAAACAAAACACAACAAGAAGAAATACTTGTCTTTCTTTTTAAAAGTCAATTTGGAATGACTGAAAATTTTTATTTCCAAGCCTTTTTTGTTTGATGAATTGCAGCAAAACGTTTTGCTATAAATGAACCAACAACAAATGCTACTGTTGACCAACCAATAAACATAAAATCAAAATCATCTTTCAATTGATCAAATATTCGTGACGGAAAAACACGCGTATAAAAAAGATCTAAATTAAAAGAGTTTATAATTTCATAAACAAATATTTGCTTATAGCTACATACCAAGACCATATGCAAATACGACAGATGTTGACTCAAGACCCGTAGCAACTGTATGAATGCCACGAATATTATAAACAAACTTGTAATAATTAATAACACTTTCAAAATTAATCATTATTTCTGGTGTATACATTATTAAGCCTTCTTCCCTACAATTGAGTTTTTTTGGTTTTTAATTTAAAATATTTTCAAATTATTATTTACCTATCCAATAGAGTTAAATCAAGTGGTCGTCGTGGATCAAATAATATCCAAGGTATTTCAATTAGCATTCCATTAGGTGCTGCCACTAAAATGATATATTTTTTATTGGCTTTCTTTTAAATATTTCTCATCACTTACTAATTATATCGCGTGATGTAATTCCTTTTTCAGTTGTTGTTACTTGAATAGCATTAACACCATACGGTAATATATATGCTTTCGATTGTACAACTGGCTCAATAGGATCAAATGATGAAAATGCCGAATCATTGTACTGTGCTGGTCCTTCAAATAATGATGAACTAACAGCTTCGTATCGACGATAACGTTGATTATAATATGTATACTATATAATTCGAAGAAAAACAATTTTCTTGTTCGATCTAATTTAATTAAACACTTACGATTATCCAATTTTCAGCAAGAACCACATGTACTGGCGGTTTAACACGTTTATGTGTGTGAGAAAGTTTTAATGAACCAGTTACCGTGTCCAATAGATAAATATTTACGAACGGAACTAGACAAAATATAAATAAATTATTATTATTTATTGTTTTCAATGAACATTCTTTTCTGAAGTTTATCCGTTCTTCTTTAAGGAAGTTAATAGAATGTAATGTAATTAGTCATAAGACGAAAAGAATGTAACTGAGATTATTGTTCTGCATTTAGATAGACAGACACATGCGATTAATATAGATCGATATCACAAAGATTCTCTCGTTTTCTTCTGATGAATAAACATGCATATGTATCGGTTTGTTCTTGACCTTTCGCAAAGATTTAATGTTTTCAGCGAGTTTCGGCTGTAAAGGCACACATTTGTAGCATAATCCTTTGTCCAACATTCCGACTAGAAAATTTCATGCTGGAAAAACACTAATCATACTAACTCGTATAGAAAAATCTATGGAAAAAGAGTAAACTTAAAAATAAACGAACAACTACATAGATCTTCTCGTTAGCTCGTTTGTTCAAATAGAATATTAGAGAACAATCAAACACGATCTTACACTTACTATTTAACCATTTATATGTTAACTAAACTCGGCGAAAATATAATCAGTTGTGTATATTTCCTCAATAATTGCAAATCACTCATGAACACTCAACAAGATGAAAAGAAAATATACCAAAAATTTTACACACTCGTTTGATCTTTCTAATCTTGAAACAACCACGCGATGAATATCTTCAATTATTCTATTCATGTCGATGAATAGGTATTAATTGTATCAGAAATTTTTTTTTATACTAGCTATGAAAAGAAATCTAAATTCACACCTTTCTGATAATCAATGCCTTCAGTAACAACAGCAATAAGATTTAGATTTGTATATTTGTAAAGAACACTTCGATCACCAAGAACAATACCAGCCGAATGAACACGATCTGGAAACAAAATACATACGAGAAAAATATTTTCAAATCATTTTTTTATTTTTATTTACCGGAACTTGATCGACTATGTATGTTAACAACTTCTTCATTTTGAAATGAAACACGCCATACTTCTTTTAGATTTGTTGACTAAATAAATAAAATGAAAATGCTCTGAGATATTTTTACGTACACATTAAAAGTTATAATTTTCATTGGTTTAAATTCTGAATCGTCAAACTTCATGTAGATTATCGAACATTTTTCTGTTATTTAGATTCTCTCTGTCTCACTTTACTATTGACATTCAACTAAAAATTTTCGCTTACAGTTTGTTGATCACTTTCACTAATGGCAACGTAATAGCCAACAAATGCTTGTTCCGTTTTATCGAATAGATAAATATAAGTTGGAATTTGACTATTTAATACCCGTGAAATTGGTGCCGGTGGAAATGTATGTATCTGAGCAGAAATAAGAAGTCACGTTTTTGAAACTTATTTTTCATAAAACTAACTTTATTATTTGAATCGACGAATAGTAATACTTTACAAAACTCATCCACAACTTGTGTTGATAGAAAAACATGTTTTATACGATATGGTAATGATGATGTACTTAACGTATTATCTAAATCTCCTGTATATGGATTAAATGTTCGTATATGAGTTTCATGTAAAGAATTCTAAAAATAAAATTAATTTTAAAAATTTAA
Organism: Rotaria socialis; assembly: GCA_905331475.1. Classification (NCBI taxonomy): domain Eukaryota; kingdom Metazoa; phylum Rotifera; class Eurotatoria; order Philodinida; family Philodinidae; genus Rotaria; species Rotaria socialis. The sequence continues at coordinate 21,803 of CAJNYU010001726.1, read as the reverse complement.
TATTTAAAAAAAGTCAAAATTCTTCTACTCGATCACGATAAACGATAGATGCTAATGGTTGATGTGTATAATGAGCAGCTGAACGAATATGGAATAAAGGTACTTGAGCTGCATTAAAATTTTCTAGTGGCGTAAAATTATTAAAATAATGCTTCCAGAGAACACCACCACTTTGTGTTAAAATACCAAAAACCTTGCAAGAAGAAGAAAAAAGATCTAAATCAAACTTTTTAAATCAATGATTACTTTTCCAACAGATGTAACAACAATAAGAATTTTATTAAGATTAAATTCATCTCGAACACTTGACTCTTGTGTATCTGTATAATCACGATTTCGGTTTCCATGTGTTATCAAATCGGTTAAACGTAAAATGAAACTCTAAGAAAGAGAAAATATTTAAAAAAATTAGTTTCATTTACAAATGAGATATATTACAATTAATTGTGATAATTGAGTTGAAATTCGTTTTGAAAACATACTGAAAATCTCTGTACCACCAAATTCTTCTTCAATACGCATTTGTCCAATTGATAAGGATAAATCAAATGTGTCAACCGATATTATTGATGACAATGCTTCATCACGATGTAGAATTAGTTCAGCTAATAAAAAATAATAATTATTATTAGAGAATGCCAATTTTATTTATAACTGATTTTGGAACTTCAATTGAGTTCATAAAGATTATTCTGTTAGATTAGCAGACATACGGATGAGTTCGTTCTCTAGTGTCTTCTTTTTTCATGAGCTGTAACATTTTCAAAAAATCAATATTTCGACAAGAGAATAATCGTGTCTTACGACTAAACGCTTTAGAATATTCTACTCGACATACAGAAGATCTATGAGTAGAATTTTCAATTTTCAATTCCATTCCGGGAAATTTTCTTGTGTTTCTAAATTGAGTTCAAAATTCAGTAAAATGAGTAGAATTTGGTTTCAAAGATCAAAGTACACTAATGTTTTCTGGCTTTTAATAGCCTACCTAAAGTACAGTTAAGAGTCAACTATAATCTTAAATGGCGACTATCTGATAGAATCGTTCTCTTGTGAGTAGTCTATATCAAGAATCATATGACCTTCGAGAGATGCATAACCTTACAATTCATCAATATGAAAAGTGGCAAGATTATCGTGCGTATGGCCCACAAATCAGAATCTAATATCTATAGTTTATTCATACCTCCACTATCAGCTAATTTAATAACAAGTAAAGAGCCATCTTGCATTCTAAGTGTAACTAATTGTGTAGATTTTACAATTGAATATGCAATATATTCAATTCCACCCATATTTTCTGGAAGTTCAATGGAATATGAACGTGTATTTGATAAAGTTTGCTCATTTATATTTGAAACATAAAAGTTAAGTTTTTGTTCAGTGGCTGATGCTTCAAGTATCTGTTGACCAACTAGGCTTTTTTCTGTGATAATACTATAAAAACCATTAGATTTTATTTGAATATTTAATTCATGATGTTGCCATTCTATTGTTGAATCTTTTTTATTAAAGTGATAAATTTTTGTTTCAGAATTTTCCATTTTGATAGATAAAATACTCTGCGTATTACTTTCATATAAAACACGTATTCGTTCGATTTTATTTGATAGTTGTATTTGATTAGTAAGTATATTAGTATCATTCATTGTTACCGGAATAGTAACCATTAAAACTTCATTATTATTTGAGCATAAAATAAGATTATTCATGGTGGTGCATTTACTAAAACAAAAAATAAAAATGGTTTTCTTTTCTTTTCGAAAAAAAAGAACGCATATTACTTTCGACTATCATCATAATTAAATGACCATGGCATTGATGAAGAAAATGATTGAATACCATTTTGTTTCGAATAATAAGTTATTTGAAGCTGATTGATATTTGAATCAATACTGCCAACAATAACATATTGCGATGTTGATAGAAGAAAAAGATTTTTAAACGTTGATCTTTAATTAAAAACAAAATAATTTATTTTCCATGAAGATGACAATGAAACTACTTACTTTGTTGGAAGCTCGATTGACCAGAGCATTTCACCGTACGATGATACACTCCATAGAAGATCATTGCTTAAAATATGAACTGTACCTTAAAGCAAGATTATAGACAATAGAAGTTAATTGTTTTGTTTATCAATATATTCGAATAGATTAAGTTCATCGTACATTTATGATTTGACCATTTAGAGTGAAATAAATCTTTCTTATCTTTTATTCAATTAGTTCAATGAAGATTCTTATAGCTCAATTGAATATGTTAAATGATGCGTTTAATGACAATGGGAGACATTTTTCAAGTAGATAAACCCGATTGTTACATTAAAAAAAATGATCATATCATAGTAGCTTTCATCTTATTATTTGTATTTGAAATAAACAATAGGTCACATGTAGGGAATCAGATTGATGATTAATGTAATTTTCCTCTCTTTTCAATTTATTCAAAAATAAAAAAGATATCAAGTATAAGATTATGCTACGATGCATTGAAAAGCTTTTCAACTGAATGCCGAAAGCAAACAATTCTATTCAAAAGACAGAACAGTGCAATGTGCTTTTTGGATACTATAGAAAACAATCGCCAAAACTTCAACATGAATTTTTATTTATTTATCGTATTACAATTTATTTTTGAAAAAGATAACTAGTGAAATTTTGAAAGCTACTCAATACCATTGAAAATATTTTTACTTGTTTAGAAATCTGATTCATTTCTCAATAGAAATGTTGCGCTTTATTTTTTGTTCGAATGTAAAGAAAGATATTTCTCATCTTTTCTCAAGTACGTCAATCTTTCGTGTGAATATGAAGTGATTGAAAACTTCCATTTATTATGAGTTTGATTCAACATAACAATGAAGATAATTTAATAATAGTTCTCAAGTTATATTATTCGCTTTGTTCCCAAAAGTAAAATGAGTAAAAAACGATGACCTTGAACAGCTGACTAATCGATCTTCATATGAAAATAGGCACGCATAAGCAAATTGTTACTAGATTTTTATCTTAAAATAAATAATTATTGAGTCAAGCTTACCAGGATCAAATCGATTTTTAACAACTTGACAATGTTTAGGGTTGGAATCCTGATTTGAATTAATTGTTGACGGCGCTGATAATTGCCATACTTCGAGACCATCAGCATATCTCAATGCGCGGACCCGTCTACCTTCTCCTGTGACAACGACACTTTCTTGATCATACCATATAGTTCGATCAATTTTTCCATATTCATTTGCTTCAAAAACTTTTCTCCATCCTAAAAAATAATATTCAATTGTATCACAAGAAGATGAGTAATCCTCATTATTTCGTCACGCATGAGTCTGGTCTTTTCTTCTTCTTTTTCTTTTCCATCGCCTACTACTTTTCTTTTCCATCGCCTACTACTTTTCTTTTCCATCGCCTACTACCCTGTCACTATCTATGCATTATTCACTTATTTTAGTATATAAAATAAGCTGCTATCGACACTAATGGTAGTCACAAAATAACGAACGAAAAACAAATTATCAATGGACCGAGTCGTTACAAAAACAGTCGACGCTTTAACGCGATTTGGCGAACGTATCGAACGACGTTTATCAACGGGTGAGGATGATGATAATAATTTTGGTCTCGAACGATCAGGATCAGGCCATATGTTTTCAAGTTCGGGATCAGAATTTCGTCGACCATCGGGTGAAAATTATAATTATTCATCAAAAAATCGGGATTTGGCTTATGGTCGCGCAGGAAAGAATTCTAAGGATAACTTAGCAGCTATGCCTTCTCCTTATAATAATTTTAATAACTATCGACAAAATTCAATGGCTAATCAGTATGTAGATCAAATGGACACATCACCTTATGGAACTGGAATAGGTGGTCCTATGAATTACGGTTATTCTGGTCAATCTTCAGGTGTACCATACGGTGCTGCTTCTGGTAATGTCGGCTATGCTCCAGATTATTATATTGCAGAACGACGACAAGTTGAATTAGTACCTGCTCCACCACCACGATATATTCGACAACCGGTACCTGTTCCTGTGCCTGTTGATCGTCCTGTACCTCAACCATATCCTGTTCGTGTACCTGTCAGCGTACCTGTAGATCGGCCAGTACCATATCCTGTACCGGTAGCGGTTCCTTCACCGCCAGTTCAAGTTCCGGTGCCTGTACCTACTCCGGTTCCATGCTATGTACCAGTTGCTGTTCCTGTCCCATCACCTCCTCCTAGTCCTGTTATGGTCGAAAATTCAGTTACTTATACGCAACGTTGGGTTGATAGTTCGCCTGCAATAATGAACCAACAAAGTTATCGAGCTGGTTCTCCAGTTATGATGAACCAACAAAGTTATCGAGTTGGTTCTCCAGTTATGATGAACCAACAAAGTTATCGAGCTGGTTCTCCAGTTATGATGAGCCAACAAAGTTATCGAGCTGGTTCTCCAGTTATGATGAACCAACAAGATTATCGGGCTGGTTCTCCAGTTATGATGAATCAGCAAAATTACCGGGCTGGTTCTCCATTTATGATGAATCAGCAACGTTATATGGCTGGGTCACCTGCCATGGGAATGAATCCATGTGCAGCCTATGGCAATGGTTCTTTCATTCGTTAAAAAACATTTTTATATTTTCTCTTTGTAAACTTTCTATCTTTACTCTCTTTTGTTCATGAAGAAATAGAAAAACAATGATAAATAATTACCGATTTTTCGTGACGATAAATCGAGTGAAGCAACGACATTTTCGTGACTGGAAACAATCAGACGATTACTACTACCAGAAGGTTGATGAGAATCATCTATAAAGCCGACATGTTGGCGGTGCCTAAAAAATAAATCGAAAATCACAATGAAAAATATTTCTGACTATTCCTATGAGTATTTCAAAAATATCAAATGTTGATTCTGCATCACGTATTTGGTAGCACAAATACTATTCCCTTTAGATACTGTTTTCAATCAGTGTTCTTAGCATAATAACTGCCTCGGTTATACTATAGTTATGAATAAATACTAGAAAATAGTATCGGTTGCTTTATCTGTATCAATAAAAATATATTAAATTGAATATGGAAGAACAAGAGATTTATTTACTTCTTTTAACATTACTAAGCTTAAACTCAAGTCGGATCATGGTGATTGGAGAATAAATGTCACGAAAGAATAGAAAAGAAAATAATAGCTCATGCATGTATAAGGCAAGTATTGTCTTTTAGTCGAAGAAAAGGATATTGTCAGTTAGCATCAAATCGAGACAGAAAAAATAGAACTATAAATAGTACAACGAGAAGAGAACGATAAATATGCAAGCTCATTTATATTAGTAATACTATAGATCGAGTGAATATGTCAAATGTAAACACGAAAAAAATAGTGCATTTCTTTTAGAAGGATTCGAATTTTGATAATTATATTGGATCATTCGCAAGTTTTCTGAAATAATAGAAAAACCACAATCTATTCTCATTTATTATATATTTTGCTTATTCTGACTAGTATAAACTTGTCTGTAATTTTGAAATTATTCTCTTGTTTCAACACTTAACGCGCATCTATTCTGTAGCTCTAATTATTGATAGGTGTAGAACTTTCAAAATGAATAGAAACACTGAGTCTCGTAAATGGAAAACAAATTTCTAATCAATTGTATATGAACACGGCTATTTATAGAAGCTATTTCAATCAGGAAGCTAGATCATTTACACGGAACTCGATTCAGTTGTAGACGAGATGCGTCAAATATTCACATAAAATTACAAACAAAGTTCAAGAAGAAAAGCAACTATGTCATTAACAATTTTGTTATAAAATCCTAATAGAGCAAAACAATTTTTAATACAATAATGAACTTATATCGATTGGAATCCGATAAAGATGACGACGATGAAGCAAACAAGATTCGACAAAATAAAAAATTTAAATGCGACAATTCTCATCGGCACTGACAAAAACGAAACAACTCTATTCATGAAGAAGTGAAACTTCAATGTAATTCTTTTTCTTGTTTTGTTTTTAAAACATAAGCATAGTGTTCTAAAATGTTCGAAAGATATTCGATCATATGAAGATAGGAGGTCATATTAGAATAGTCGGAGCCTATCTATTATTATGTGTAGCAGCTCAGTTTGCATTCTATTTTATCTCTCGCTTCACTGAACTTACATGATTCTCGACCATGACCAATCCCTTGTAATAGAATATCGCTTATTTATGAGCCATGGTTTCTATCTTAATATATTTCCGATTTTTTCTCTCTATTCTTCATTGTTCTAAGAGTGACAAGTAAACAGACCCATTAATGAACAATCTTTTGTTTTATATATAAGAAACAAGTACACATCAGTGATTTTATTTGTTCTGAAAATTTATTGTTCGCCTCGAAAGAAAAGAAGAATTGAGTTTCTTTTTGAAATAATCTTAATCAATATGGACGTTCCATCGCTTTGAACAAAGAAAGCGAAGAACTTTACTTACCAATCAAATTTGCCTACTTGATCTTCAAATAAACTGTTGACTCTATGAGGCACTAGTATTATTGCGCAAATAAATATGACTAGACAATTAATCGATAAGTTCATCTAGAAGATTATTATTAAAATGTAAATAACAAAAAAAGAACAATCATTCTAGTTTTTCTATAATAATTTTTTTCTGCGATTTTATTCAAATGTTTTTCTCTAAAATTCGAACAAAAGTTCGCAAAAAAAACAACGATGGAACAAGTTTCTTCTTTTTTTTTTCGTTTAACGGTTTAAGTTCTTATGTACTTTTGCCTTTTGGTTTAATTTCTTTTACATTGAGACCAGGTGGCAATGATTGTTTGACTTTTTCAGCTTTTTCTTTGTCGGCCACGATTACTAGAAGCAAAAAAAAAACAGACTCAAAAAATTATTCATCAATAAAAATCATTGATAAAAAGTACAAGTATATAAATATCGACTGCATCGAACTTTGAATTTTGTATTTCCTTGTCGTGTACCATGTTCAGGATTACGTTTAATAATCACTGATTTTGCATCTTTGCGTCGAGCAATGAGTAAGAAATCTTTGATATCTTTGATTTCCTTAGGCATTTTGATGGTTTAGTTACGAGATGAATGGAAAATCTAAAAGAATAGATACATTTTTGTCTTGCATTTCTTATAGTAATCAACTAGTGACATGGACAATTAAATAATAAACAACTCGATACGATGTCCACATTTTACCTCATAGAAAAAAAAACATTCAAATCTCATTAGAATAAAATATATTCTATGTATATAGAATTTTACAGTGTTTGATTTATAAAAATTTATTTTCAATGATTTTATTTTACTATTATCCGATATAAAAAAAATATAATAGTAAACAATATGTCGCTAGTAACTGATAAAAATGATTCGTTCTCTTACAAACGGTTAGAAATTTATGAATGACTCACTTAGAAAGTTGATCAATCCATATCCATCCATCAATAAATCATAGAAAAGCCTGTTTTCTTCGTTTGTATTTTCTAAGCTAATATTTTGTTTTAGACAGGATGAAGATTAAAATGTTATGTCGCAATCCATCGGACTATGTCCGTGAAACAAAAAAAGACATAGTACCAGTACAACGAAATTATGATCCAGATCTTCATCCGTTTCAAGTAGCACGTGAATATACTCGTGCGATGAATGCTGTTAAAATGGAACGTATATTTGCGCGACCATTCATATGTAGTTTGGATGGTCATCGTGACAGTGTACAATGTTTAACAAAGCATTCAACACAACTCTCATTACTTCTATCCGGTTCATGCGATGGAGAAGTAATTTATTGAATACAATAAAACTATTCTTTTTTTTTACTGAGAAATAAAATTTTATTTAGATAAAACTTTGGAATGTTGCTCAACGAACATGTCAAGCAACAATACCAGCACATGATGGATTCGTTCGAGATATATGTGTTATACCTGATGGTACTGCGTTTTATTCAATTGGAAATGATAAATTAATAAAACGATGGTCAATGGATAATTATGATGCACCAGCAATGACGATTGTTGGAAAAGTATATTGACATATTAAAAATTTCAAACCGTGGAAATCATGATTTTTTTCTTTGTAGCATGTATTTACATCGATTGATCATCATTATAAAAATTCACAATATGCTACTAGTGGTGAAAATGTATCATTATGGGATGAACAACGTGCACAACCTCTTCAATCATTTAAATGGGGTGCTGATAGTCATGCTAAAGTCAAATTTAATCCAATAGAAGTAAGTTGAAAATTATAAAAGAATACTTTGTAATTGTTTTTAAGTCGATTCGTATACTCTATCTAGCTGAGCTGTAAGATAATAAAGATAATGTAAAACACAAAGTTTTTTACTAACATATTTTACAAATCGAAATAATTCTTATTAGCTGCTTTGTTTTTATATTTAGACTACTGTACTTGCTAGTTGTGCTGCTGATCGAAGTATAATTCTTTATGATACAAGACAATCAGTACCATTACGAAAAGTCATATAATAAAATGAAATAAATCAATTTTTCTAATATCTTCTTCTTACGTTTAGATTACACTTCAAATGAATTCCAGTTCACTTGCATGGAATCCTCTTGAAGCATTCGTATTTACAACAGCTAATGAAGATTTCAAGTAAATATTATTTTTCTTAATTAATCAAAATTTTCATTGATTTTTATTTTTTAGTTTGTACAGTTTCGATATTCGTTATCTGCAACGTCCATTTAATATTCATAAAGATCATGTAGCAGCTGTTATCGATATTGATTATTCTCCAACAGGCAAAGAATTTGTTAGTGGTAGCTATGATAAAACTGTTCGTATTTTTGCTGCTGATAAAGGACATAGCAGGTTCGTATGAAATTTTTCTTTTTTTTTCTCTAAATTTTTTCTTATTGGTTTTCAGAGATATTTATCATACAAAACGTATGCAACATATCAGTTGTGTTCAATGGACAGCAGATAATAAATATGTTATATCAGGTTCAGATGAAATGTGTCTAAGATTATGGAAAGCTAAAGCAAGTGAAAAACTTGGAGTGGTAAGTTATCTATTTGAAAATTTTTTTTATGAGAAAATTTGATTTCGATATTATTATTCATTAGATACGTGATCGTGAAGCAGAAACACTTGAATACAATGATGCACTGAAAGAAAAATTTGCACATTTTCCAAAAATAAAACGTATTGCGCGACAACGTAATTTACCGAAACATGTCTATCATGCTAAACGTGAACACAAAACAATACAAGAAAGTCAGAAACGTCACGAAGCCAATGCACGTGCTAATAGCAAACCTGGCTCAGTACCATTTGTTTCAGAACGATCGAAAGTTATTTTAAAAGAAGAAGAATAAGATTTTGTTTTTGTTATTTGTTAGAGAAAAAAATAATAAACATCTAAACGTTCATTGTATCTATGAATTGTTTCGGTATTAAATTAATAAGTCTTTATCGACAAATATGTTTAACTACTCACCGGTATAAATTCACACAATTATAGATTACGAATATTAAAGAAAGTCTATTCGTTAGAACTACACATGAATATCGATAGAGAATGAAAAGTGTGCATTATTTAATTGGATATCGTTAATTAAAAGAGAACCAAATCAAACTAAGTATATTTCAACATGTATAGAACTGCACTTTTTTTTGTAATTGAAAATTCATAATTTCTTGTACTTTTATTTCGTTAGAAGTAGACAGCGTGTCATTTATTTTATAGTATAAGCATAGATTTTATTATTATGGCATATTTTCATTGAAATAACTTCGAAAGTCTAAAGTTTTTATGAAAATTAAATATAAAACGAGATCTGGAAGCAGTGTACATATTATTCATGAATGCAATTTTTCTTTTATGATTAAGCAAGATGATAAATGAGTTTTGTAATTTTGATTTTATTCGAACGAAAACAACGCATATCACTTGTATTATTCAGCTAGATCTTCACCTTTTTCTTTATATACTGCATCCCATACATGAACATATTCATCAGCGACATCAACAACGCCGGAATGTAGACCAGACATGCATACAAGTAATTTTGGATCGTACGTAAAATATTCATAACAATGTGGTCCATTAAGTGTGCCCGAATAAATATAATGTACGTCACCAAAACGTGCATATTGGACCATGGCATGGTCCCGTAGAATACCAGTTATATACGCATCACCAACACGCGTCACTGGGTGTGGACGTTGACCATAAATGCATAAATTATCACGACCAGCTTTTGTTAATAGATATCCAATTCCAAATGTATATGGTGGATAATAAAAGCCTGGATATTCTTCTTCTGTAACAAGATAACGTCCTTTACGATCAACTCGTGATTTATGTCTAAACCAACCAAACATTGTTGGAGTCTGTGCTATTGTTTCATTTTGAATAAATCCAGAAATAATGCGTGTTAACAATGGTGTATTTAAATGAATATCTTCATCAACTTTAAAAACATATTGTATGCCTGGACAATTATATTTGCTCCAACAAATTGCTGCTAATTCTTTGTACGATACAACAGGATAGTTTTCTGGTAAATTCACTTGTACAACATCTAACAAAATGGACAAAATAAAATAGTCGTAAAGAGTTTTCTGTTTTTTTTTGAAAAAATTAGTTTCAACTAAACTTACCATGATGAAGTAGTTGTTCTATTTCAATTTGTTTTATCATTCCATCATCAACACCAACGAGAAATGTTAAACGTACTTCAATATCATTATAAGTTCTCCGAGCGCCCCAGGTTAGTCGAATAGCTTCACGTATATGAACGTTACTGGCACGTGATAATATTGCAAATAATAAAGTTTTCTTTGGATCGATATTATTACATGGATTTACAGGCGGATTTTTATATTGAATACGTCTATGAACTTGATAAAATGGATGAAATCCATATGGATTATCATCTATTTCTTCAGTTTCATTTATTTTGGATATATTGTTTACAACTGGATGGAGGTTTGTTTGAGATTGTTCTGTTAAGGGTATCTCATAATTATATAATATAATACTAATAAGAAGTAAGGTATTAATCGCAATTATTTTAATATAATCAGATGCGATTATTTTTGAACCATTACCAGTTAAACGGTCATTATGATCATAAGTTTTTTTTGTAGTTTCTTTGTCAGAATCACAATCTTTCGTACTAATACGAAGCAAAGTGGAATTTTGCATGGTATCTTCGTCGGCGATACTATTCTAATATTTATTGGATTGAAACAATACAAAAATCTAAATTAATAATAAAATCACTCTTTCAAAAATAATTTTTCTAGCCGAGAAAAAAAAAGATATTGAAGAATAGATACAAATTTACCAATGCTGAATCATCAATTGAATGTTTTATGTACGAGGAAATAACATTTCATACTAATGCATGTGTTCTGGAGAAAATTTAAATAACTATCTCGTACGTATATTTATGGAAGTTTTATCTTGCATAATTTTTGTTTTCAAGTAACTGTTTGAAATGTTTCGATTATTGATTGTGATTTGGGGCTAAATCAAGCCTACATAGGCATCTTACTCGAATAGATTTTCACTTTATATTTGTCGATAGACCATTTTCTAATCGAAAACGACACCATCCGAGAGAAAAACGAGAAATTCTTTTACTTGAATGTCATTATTAAAATTAACTTTTATTCAATCTAGTTCTTATTGATGTTTTTAGATAAATTGATATCGAAATATCTTCATCGAAAGATATGAAGTCATAATTGGATCTGCCACTATTCGGAAAATAAATGATATAAGTATGATTGGTTTTGATGATTTTCTCTTGTGTAGTTTTTCAAGGTCTTTTGAAACTTTTATTCATCTATTTCTAGACTGGTTTAATAAAAATGACGAAAAAATAGTTCTAATATAGTGTATGTCTGATTTTGGCATGTTGCAGTCGAGAATAGTATTATTTTCCATTCTCACAACAGATAATTTAACTTCTATGGTGAAAGAAAATGGATTCTTTTTCTAATATCTATTTGAAAATATACAGAAAAACACTTCGAATAATGTGCTGTAATCATAGTTTTTAATATTTATAAACTACTTAAACTGTTTAAACGATATTTACATAACATTTTCTGGAGAACTTTCAGGACATTGAACGAATACGAATTCATATATTATTACGAAAATTGTTCACTTAAATTCTTGATTTTCTCCAAATCGAACAACTAATCTACCTCAAACGAAGTATATGATTGTAAACTTACGGCACTTTCTTTGATCTAGATAATAGTATTTAAAAAGTCCATGTAAACAAACATTTATTCAAGGTGACAACGTATACTTTCTTTTTTTTTCTTCATGCATATGATTCTATCGTCATCATTATCTGAGAACGAAACAGTAACGCATCAATGCATCATCGATTGTATTAAAATAGGTGCACATTTTCTCCTAGTTTCTTTGACTCAAACGTAGGCAAATCATGAACTACAGATTTTTTTCTTCTCTGTTCAATAATATCACCGCCACACAAATTTTATCAAGTTCATTGTGTTTGTTTCTATTATTGGTATATGATAGATTTTAATCATTAATAAATATGATACTTCTCTTCTTGTTACCTTTGTTTGGTTGTCAAGTCAAAGAAAAAATGAAGAAAAAAAGGATGAGAGAACATCTCGAATATCATATACTTATGTACAAACGCCGAAATTCGAGATACTTATGCTCTTTATAATACAAAAGAAAATTTTCGTCTCTAATTTGATAGCAAAAGTCATTTTTCACTTATCGATTCTTTAAACAAGATGCAACCATCATATTTGTACACGTCTGAGCTTGATAAAGAAATTCAATGGCGTTCAAAATTTTCGATTGTTATACCGATTATAATAGGATTCTTACAAATGATTTTAACATTTGCAATTGTTGGTCTTGAAATAGCATCTGTAGTTATAACACCAGTCAAAGGAACACTTTATGCTGGTTTTTGGTTATCAACTATATTCACTTTATCATGGATAGCCATGCTTACGCTAGGTATTTAACAAAAAAAAAAAGTTCGATGATTTCTATTTTATCTAATATTTATTTTTGTTTCTATCAAATCTAGTTTGTTGTCATCGTTCGCGTAGATGTGCATTATACGTTTTTTTTATATCATTACTTTGTGCTGCTGCTGCTATAGCTTTGATCGTTTTGGATGCTTTTTTTATTGGAGATATAGATAAATGTTATTTTGCTAGTGCTATTTGTAATGATCTAGGACAATCTTATAATCGACCACCGTCTGCTCCACTTGGAAGAAAAGTTCAAGTCTTAAAAGGTCAAATAGCCTGTGCCGCTTTATTATTAGCAACTGCTTTGCTATATATGCTTCTGTTTATTTTGGCAAGCATCGGTAGTCGAACTCGAAATAACCGTGTAGTAATCGAAAATTCTCAATTACCACCACAAGTTAATCGCCAATATGTTAGACAACCATCACCAGCACCAGTATGGAAATCAACATCCGTACCGGTTACATATGAACCAAGTCAACTTGAATGCCCCCATTGTGGAACATTGATTAAATTAGCACAAAAGAAGCGATAAAATTCAAATGAAGAAACTCATATAAAACATTCTATCGAAGTTTTTTTTTCTCTAAATGATTATAGCTTTTCTTGGGGTTTGCTAATAAAATAATCAATATGTCAATTGGCATGCAGAGATTTTCTTTCAAAAATTAAAAAGAAAGTAGCTAGAAATAAAGTGTGAAAAACAAAGTTATAGTTTAATTTTCATTGCTTTTTAATGATGTCGTAGCCTTATGTTGTTTGATGTTGTTGAACATGTGATCGAATCGTTGGTAATCGAGAATTTGCTTGTTTCATTGCTAATATAAATAAATAAAAAACAACTATTGATAATTGCGTAAAAAGAAATGAAATTTACCAATATCGTTTAAGTCAAATGTTGATAGATTAGATTGAGACAAACAATTTTCTGATGCTATGGAAGCAGAAGAAATTAATTTCAATAGATAGGATTACAAAACTAACAAACCTTCAGTTTTTAAATTTCTATTATTATTTAGTCTAGTTGATAATACATGTCGACGAGGTAATATTGAAATATCATGTTCTGAACATTAAACTTAATCTCATACTTCAATTATATTAAATTATAATGATATTTACTAGATTTTGAAAATGCTATAGGTGTATATTGTATTTCTAGTAATTGTTGATATTGTGAGTTAATTTTATCATATTGTTCATTAAGTTTTATAAATCTGTGTTGTAATCGGTCTATAGTCACTTTATGTTCTTTACATGATAGACATGAATGTATGGTTTTATTTTGATCATTGAGAAGAAGAAATTGATTTAATTTATCAACTTTTTCTTTTATTGTAGCATATTCTTTTGAGTAGAAAAGGAAAAGGTGCCTGAGCGATTTATTCTATAAAAAAGAAACTCACCCATTTCTAGAATTATATAATCATTTTCTTTACTTTTTAATTGAGCTTTACAATTTATTAAATCTTCAATAGTCTTTTGTAATAAATCTTGATATTCATCATCAACACGGTGTTGTTTCTTATTATATATTTTTTTCTGTTTTTCATGCTTAATAACATTTTGTTGTTGTTTACGACGGCACACACCATGATATTCAATTGTATTTTGTGCTTGTGGTAAAATATTCTTATGTATATCAATAGTATATGGTAAATAATCTTTGTTTAAAAATATTCTATCAACAGAATCATAATCATCATATTCAATAAGTAAACGATTACGAATAAAATCACGTTCAAATTTTAAAATATTACCGAACTCTTCAAAATAGGCTCTTAAATATTCTTCATCGAATTCTTTATTTATTTTATCATAGACCAGTATACTTGATACAGGTAGAAGACGTTCAATAAATGAGCATACTTCAGGTGGAAGTAAGCGTTTAACAAATAATGGATATAGATTAATTGAATGTGGTCGTTCATTCAGAATAGCATCGATTGTATGATGTGATACGAATGATATTATAGCGAAACAACATGCATTTGTTGGACGATGCCGATGTGATTCATAGTTTGTTATACGAGAACCAAATCGTAAAAAATAAGATTTAATTGTTTCATCATCTATTTCACAGATACCATCAACAAATAATTTATTAGACATAATAGAAATAAAGTTGAATTTTTTCTTTTTTTGCTTAATGTTTCTCTTGTTTTTTGAATAAATGTCTTTATCGAATTCAAAAGATGACCTGTAGTATACGTGTTATTTTAGATTGCTATCTGAAATAATCATATATATATATATAGAATATTCACTATTAGTAGTCGAAATCGATCGTTCTATTCAATAAGGAAAATAATAGGTCACGTTGTTGCTGAAAGACAAAGAAAGAAAAATAACGACAACAATCACATAGAGAGATGATAGATATGTTTCATTACAACTAAGCTGTAGATTTTCGAGTTCTATCATAATGCTTTTCTGTCGTGACATTCGTCGTAAACATTTTTTGGTCAAAAATCCAAAAGAAGTAATATTTTGATTGTAAATCATATATCATTAACTGTTCAACTATAATTACTTTCTATGTGATATACTCGATTAGACATATAAGCCAGTACTAACAGCATGATATAGTAGAGGTTATTTACTCGAGTTAAAGAACATCTGCTACCCAATACACATACAATTGTTGATGACTTGGTTAAAACAACTGAATTTGCGAAGTCTACTTTTGTAGAAGAAATTAACACTTTCGTTTTGATATGTTGATAATCATTTTGAATTACAAAAAGACAAATAACAAGTACAACTCTATGTGAGTTGCAATGGCATAAAATCTAATTTTTCATTTCTACTATCATCTAAGAAACTTCGTATTTGGTGGCTTTATTTTCGATACATATCCTATACTATAAAATAATATATATATATATATATATATCTTCATATTTAATTTATACATTTGAGAAACCTAGATTTTATGTACTGCATTATTCATTCTAGCATACATTCAAATGAGAACATATCTATACAGTTCATTATGGGAATATTATTATCTCTCTGTTGTATCTGCCATTTGTTGCAGTGATTAAGTAAAATAATTTAATATTAGCGCTGTAGCAATTATAAGTACCAAATAATGTTCTAACTCATGATCACGATTATCACTTTTTATGTGTCGATTTCGTATGGGTGATAGTGATGAATGATGAATCGCTTGTTATGTCTAATATTTCCACGAGACATGCTTATCAGTTGTTTTCCTGACTCTCATAATAGGTTATCAAAAGCAAGCTGATCGATTCACCTTCTGTCAAGTTTATCTTTGATTTACAAAAAGAGAACGTATAAAAGAGAAACAACTGATTCTGTACTAGTTTAGAAATAATAAACATCTGTAATTCAATGTACATCATGATTGTGTTCGTTTTATTTTCAGTTACTGTTAATAGTTTTGCTGTGTATAATGCTGCAAATTTGATCGAAAATCAAGAGAACAAAGAAGAAACATCAAAATCTTTTAAAGATTATTTATTCTTTGAAATTCATACAGCTAATGAACAAGGTGTTGGTACTAATTCCGATATATATGTATATTACCATTATTGGAACAAATGCAAATTCAACTAGAAAAGCATTAAGAAGTATTGGTCCATCGATGAATGCATTTGAGCGAAATCAAGTAGATATTTGTATATATACAAATGTGAAATTCGATGAAACAGGAAATAGTATGCAAGGCATTGAACTTATGAATGATGATCAATGGGTTGGATCACGTAAGTTTAATAATTTGTGGTGGTTACTTTTTAACTCTTTTTCTTTGATATAGCTTGGAAACCAAGTTGTATCTATATCAGCCAAGTGAATGGTGCTCAAACAAATAATCAATGGATTATTTCAGGCAATCCTATATTTATTTATTTCCTAGAACCAGCTAAATCTGTATGTTACACATAGAATTCAGAAATTTGGTTTATTGTCGTTTTCTATTATTTTCATTAATCCTTTCAAAAAAAGAAGAAGAAAACAAACAATATACGTACGAATCATCTTTTTGTCAAGGAAAACTATATTGAATCCAAGTTAAACATCAATTTCTTCGAAATTTACTTCAAATAAAATTTCAAGATAATCTCTGTCCGGAAGTACCGAGACATACTTGAAAGGCTTGTTGCCATTTAAAACGAACATAATACAGCTAAATTAATTTAAAATTTCTTTTCTTCTTTCTATTTATGAAAAGCAATACAGAAAATTTTAACACTAATATATTTTTTTATTTAATTTTTAATAATAAATCCTAAAAGCTATCTGGCAACATGAAAAGTATTACGGAAGTTGAAACGAGTTTCTTTTGTCAATTTAGAACAAACTTAGCCCGTATATAGTCTTGTAAAGTGTAAAAAAATGTTAAAAGAAAAACTACTCATCCGTCAAAATATTGCTCACGCAGTCATATGGTAGAACTAATAGAACTAGATGAAAACAACTGAAAAATCACAAAAGAATTTAGATTCTTAATTTCGTGATGATCACGGTCTAAAATATACCAGTAATATTGCTGAACAAAATTTTTAATTAAAAAGCATCTTAAACTAAAAATAGAAGAAATGGGCTCCAAATAAAATGCCTAAATTTTTTGATGAAAGAGTTTCAAAATATTCATTTGACAATTATAATATTGTGCACGTTGTCTAAGAACAACAATGTTCTTCTGTTATTTCTTTTGAATACAAGTATGTCAGCTTTTTATTTATGGTACAATATCGTAACCTTATACAGAGAAAAAACCGGTACAATAAATTAACGATGCCCTTTTTGCTGAATTGTTATATGTTTTTGTTAGAATACATTCATTTGGGGCAACAGAAGAATAATTCAGAGAAAACGCAGTAAAATATGACTTACCATTTTGTTATAAGTTTTATTTTTGTCAGAAAAATAAGAGAGATTATCATATATTTACAAAAAATAAACTTTGAAAACTTCCTGTATTTATTATATTTGAAATTATTAGTCTAATATGGCTGCATTAGAGAGAAAATGATAATACGTCCAACGTCAGCGTAGAAATTATTCGATATCAAAAAATGAATACGTTGTTCAAGAAAGATCTAATGAGCTTACTCAGTTAGAGTAGAGAACGTCAATTAATTATTGAGATCTTTGCACTTCGAAAGATATACATATAATTAATTATTAGATGTTTGAAGAAAAATTTCTAGCATTTAATTTAACTAGATTCCTTTTACTACATGACTCTATTGTATTAACTCGCTTCTACTCGTTCTATTGGCATCAAATTGAGAGAGCAGACTGAAAACGATTTTTTTAAATCTTCAGAATTTAGCCTGAATTATCAACGAATGACAGGCACATCATGGATTTATTCACCATACGATATTCTAATGGCAATATTATGTCGATCGAAATAAGTAGTTTCTATTAGACATTGTGAATAAAATCTTCAACTATTCGACACGAAAAACGTTCTTCCAACGAACTAGTTGAATCCATGTATGACGTTCATAGTCTTAATAGAATTTGTAAAATGCAATAAGTTCTATCCGAACGGAAGAATAATAGGTGAAAATTTCAATGAAATGCACCTGTATAATATGTAAAATTGTTTCGAAGGTGAAACCTTCAAAATAACAGTAACGATAACAAAAATAAAATTGTAATTATCATCGAAATAACAATTATTTGCAGTCTGACAATATTGAAATTTATGTTGCAATCAAATTGAAAAAAATGAATTGAATTGAGCGGAAATAACGTCTGAATAGTGTCCTCATGTAAGATTTATATAATTGATCGCTATTTTAATCAAGGGGGAAAAGCTGATTCTGTAGTCATAGAATCATTGGAATCAGGTAGAATCAACAGAATCGCTCGGAATCACTGAAACTCTTCAGTGAGATCTAGTGATTCCGGGTGATTTCAATGCTCCGGATTCAGCTGTTTTCATCTTGATTACAATTAGTTTTTCATTCTGAACACGAATCTGGTATTGGTTTTGGTTGAGTCATAAAAATTGAAAGAGAAAACAATTGATTTTTATAGTACTGGAATCATACAGAATCAATGGAATCACAGAATCATGGAATCGGGGGGGGGGGGGGGGGGGGGGGGGGGGGGGGGGGGGGGGGGGGGGGGGGGGGGGGGGGGGTGGG
>CAJNYU010001725.1:2460-13739 GCA_905331475.1 Rotaria socialis | reverse complement strand
TTCCTTTCAATAATTCAAAGCAATTCCTCTATTTATTTTACCCTTAGGTCGTTGGAACCGTTCGGAAATGATTCTCGAATCGTTGCAACGAGCTAAATATTTAAAAAAAAGATGAATTGTATTGAATCATTTGAAAAAACTCACGAGAATCATTTCCGAACGGTTCCAACGACCTAAGGGTAAAATAAATAGAGGAATTGCTTTGAATTATTGAAAGGAAACTCACCAGAATGATTTTCGAATCGTTGCAACGATCTAAAAATAAAAGAACACCGGAATTGCTTTGAATTATTCAAAATGAAACCCACCAGAATGATTTTCGAATCGTTGCAACGATCTAAATATAGAAAGAACAGATGAATTGTATTGAATTCTTCGAATCAACTCACGAGAAAAATTCTCGAATCGTTGCAACGAGCTAAATATAAAAAAAAGATAAATTCCTTCTAATTTTTCAAAATGAAACTCACCAGAATGATTTTCGAATAGCGCCAACGATCTAAATATTAAACAAAAGATGAATTGTATTGAATTCTGCGAATCAACTCACCAGAAAAATCTCGAATCGTTGCAACGAGCTAAATATAAAAAAAAAAGATAAATTCCTTCTAATTTTTCAAAATGAAACTCACCACAATCATTTCCGAACGGTTCCAACGACCTAAGTGTAAAAGAAATAGATGAATTGGTTTGAAATATTCAATATGAAACGCACGGGAATCATTTTCGAATGGTTTCAACGATCTAACTATTAAAGAAACGAAATCAATGGTATCGAATGATAAAATAAACTCACGAGAATCATATTTTATCGTTTCGAATGATCGAAATATTGAAAAAAGAATGGAGTGATTCTGAGCTTTCAATATTAAACTCACTAGGTGTGGGTTTGGGTGTTGTTCAAGGAGTAGCAGGACTAATATTTCCACACCCACAGCCACATCGATAATATTCTACTGTAGGAAACTGTACGTACCAATGATCACACCATGGACGATTTCATTGATGTTCCTTCTGATAACTATCGATGGCCCAGAGCCAAAAGTCATCATTGGAATTAACGATACTCTAACCATTCCTGTTTCTCGTAGTTGTTCATGATTTAACCATTAGTGTTTTTTTTATAGATATCGATCATCTATTTAATCCGGCTTTTCAATAATACATATGACTTACTTATTACTAATCCAGATAGATGTAGATCATCTACTCTATGGTGGCCCTCAATAATATCGATGATAGTATTCGAGTGAAAAAGTCCTGTGAAGAAATAATTTTATGTGTTTTGCAAAACTTTAACATATAAAGGGCGAGTTGGATGAAGGTAAAATATGACAAAGAATTTTTTATCGAATGTTAAAACATCTCCTCTTCTTTAATATAATAGGCAGCTATCAAAGTTTAACACATAAAATCGGAAATATAAAAACGAAATATTTAAGTAAAAAAAGAGAGGCGAGAAAATAACAATTGAGTCTTTAAAATCATTTCACAAAACACGAACTCGCTTTGCTCCGAGTCGGCTAGATTGTCTTTGGGATGTCGTTGATGAATATGATGATTGACTCTGTTTACGTTTTTGTTTGAGGTTGGAGTTAGATATTGTATTTTCATTAGGTGGATCAGGCTGAAGTTCATTTTCTGTCGCTTGCAAGGGTGTTTTAAACGCATATAGTTCATGTTTTTCTTGTACACTACGATCCTCGCTAAATCTTTGAGTATTAATTAATGACTGAGTCACATTTTGAAGAGCCATTGATGACTTTAACTGAGAATCATTCATCGGAATAGAAGTAGTTGATGAATGATTGAAGACATTTTCATCAGAAAAATCTGAAGATTGATCATAATCATTTTCACAGATTGGATTAAGACAATCTTGAACACTATTTTTTGAAGTAGTTAATGCTGAACATGATGAAGAACGTCGAGTTTGCTGAGTTTGTTTAATTTTTGTGTCATCAATCTAAAGTTGTAGTAAAAGAAATTAAAACATTGAATGATGAAATAGAGAATATTGACGGTGTTTTCAAGTATTCTTTGAAAAGGAAAAGCGTTTCTTCAATAGCTTCGATTTGAGATTTTTATAAGTGAAGCAAACATAGAATACATGGTTTATAAAATATATTAATGAACAAAGGCGCTAAAAGGGAAAAATATATTGAAAACAGATATTCTCGAAGAATTTTATTAATTGATATAGTATAAATTTTTCTCAATGAATTCGATAGGCAACAACACAATATTATTATACTTCTATTTTGCAAAATAGTTCAGGAATGTAACTCTTCTCACAATGATACTACGTAGTTACATCGTGAAATAAAAAATGCTTCTGGTTTCTATAATACTCTTTTAAATTGCAATTTACGGATAATTATAGCCACGTTGATGATTCCAAGTTGAGCTTTAGTAAAAGAATTTATTTTCTTATAAAAAATATTAACTTTTTTATGTCTAGATATTTTGGAAAGCTGCTGTTATCATCCTACTAAAACTACGATCTCAAAAATATGATTCATTTTCTAAAGCTTGATAAGCTACTTACCTGAGTAAAATTGTTGGATGAAGATGATATGTTTTCATTGTCAGTTGATGGTTGAGTAAAACATTCAGTCATGTTCATAATAACTGTTTGTGCTTTTATTAGTGGTCGATTAATAATTTTGTAATTCCAATTGTTTAACAAGTTCTTCAGTGATTTATTAAGATGATGTGCATCTTCAAATAATATGCTGTAAAGAAGTCGACAACATCTATTGTGATTTGCAAATCTAATTTCAAAAATATGATAAAGTGACAAGAGTAGAGCAACAGCTGTTGAACATGAATTGGTTTCTGCAACGAGATGGAAGTCAAGATAAAGTTCAAACTTGTCTTCGAGAATTTTAATGCAAGGATACGGTACAAGCACTTCCTATGGATAAAGTTCAAAAAGCTAGCGTATAATGAATAGATAAATAACTAATTTACCTGGTATGTGAAAACATTACCAAGTGAGTCACCGAATCGTTTGCATAAAATTCGAATGATTCGAATAGGTAATACGTCTACAACAAAAAAACTGAAAAATGAATACTTTTATCAAATATAATTATTTTTAGAAGATGACTATAGTAGAAAGATCCCTGAGAGTTATATCATTATTATAAAATATATTATCAGAGTCAGTGGCAAACTTGAAGAAAACTTCAAAATCAAATACATTCTATTTTTCATGTTTTGGAATTTATATGATGAAAATGCTAAATTTGTTCTTACTCAATAAGTAGAAAAAAAGTTACTCAGGTCGATATAGATACAGGTTCAATCTTTTCCTTGCTTTTGTATACATTGCGTTTTAAATTTTCTTACCTGATAAATAGCAATTATTATCTGGTAAGCATTCGAAGAACTTTGGTAATAGAGTATCTATATTTTCATTAAGATCAATACCAGCAGTTTCTTTTACTTCTGCCAAGAGCTAGAAAAAAATTGATCGGAGATTAAACCAAGATGTTCATATATCGGATATTTCGAAAAATAATTCTTAATTATCATTAATATCTCTTACCAAATCTGCACGACGATAACCAGGAAATCTTTCAAGTAATTCATCTATTGTTAATTCACGAACATGTAAACGACGAATATTAAACGACTGACTCCAGAGATTATGAAGAATATTATTATCAGGATTGTCTTTAAGTAATTCAATGTTCATCTGATTGACCAAAGACGAAAGATTTTCATTTTGACGATCATTTAAATTGATAAATGGCTATTAAAATATACAATATGAATACAATATAAAATTACTTTATCACTTACTATGTCATTCGTTCGACGTTGAGCTTGTGCAACAACACTTTTTCTTTTCGGTCGACCATTTTCTTTACCATGATTATATTTAGTTTGTTTAAGCTTCACCAATTTATTATCCATTTGTAAAGGTCTATGTTCACGTTTAAATTTTTGTTTTATCGATTCATGCCATTCTTTCTATACAAATGAGAAGTTATTGAATTTGAATCAATTTATTAGTTTTTCTTACTGTAGCTTCACAAGCTAAAGCTGATGGAGTAGACAGTTTTTCAACAATTGATTTAGCCATGATCATATATTCATCATGATTGGGATAACTAAATTCATATAAATACATATATATGTCAAATATTATCAACAAGAATGACTTACAGTAAATTGTATGTTTTTGTTACATCATCAAATAGAAGCGATAATATTTCACCACGTAAAGTTGTATGAGGATTAAATTTCGAAAGGTTGTTTTGATCAATGTAATATTGTATTCTTGTTGTTAAAATTGGACCTGTATAATCTGTAGGCAGCCGTGATTCGACATGTAAATCATTATTTTCATTACAATCAATATTTGATGATATATCATCACGTGTTTGACCATTTTGATTTTCTTCAGCCGCTAATAATACAGGTGAATCCGGTAAATCATGATGGTGTGTTACATCTAAAAATCGACGATGACGAGGATAATAATAATATCGATTCGAATAGATTACCTGTAATTTCATCAGTGTCTGGATCATGTTCCTTGAAACTTTCTATCAATTTTGTACGTTGATCAACAAATTTTACTCGGTCTTTAATCCGAGGATATATTTTTACAATATCCTCCTGTTGTAGTAACAGTAATGTTGCACCATCAATGTCTTCGTCTAAACACAAAAAGAAATTATTTGATAAAAAGGAATCAAGAGATGATGTACAAAAAAAAATAGTTATGAGTACAGTTTGCCAAAGTAAACCGTGCTTTTTGTTGTGCATGAATATAGGAAAGAAGAATACTTTTTATCGTTTAGTTAAACGAACTAATAAATTTATATAATATGTTTCTTTCACTACATAGATATCAAGACAATGAGGAAATAAATCTAAACAATGTTCAATATCGATTTTTTCTAATGTTCCAGTATATTCAACCTCATAAGCCCATAATTTTTCATTAAAAGCTTTTGTATGTAATTTTTCAGCAATCGCAAACCATTTTTCATTAATTTTTAACAAATGATGAATTTGGCAAAATATCGGAATTTCTTCAGTGTGAATAAGATCATAAACAAATACAGATTTTTGTTTCATTTTAAGATCGTGATAATAAATCGATAAGCTCTCACTGATTGAGTCAGTTTCGTTAACATATTTCTTCAACAAACGTTGAATAGGAATAGAAAATTTAACGAATTCAATTAGCCTCGACGAATAAACAGTTATAGATGGTGAGAAGCGGGACGATGCTAACTTGTTTAGCAGACATTGACGCAGCTGATGGCGTTTAGACATAGTGAGAAGAGGATTTTTGAAATTGAGGCTACGATTAACAATTTGCTTAAAGTACTGGTGTTTTGATTCAAAACGCATACACGAATTTAGTATGGGTAAACCATGTTTTTCGATGGAACGACAATATTCAGTAAGAAAATGAACTTTTGGCGTTACATGATCAGGTAAACGCTCAACCATCAATGAATAAAAAGATTTACATAAAGCATCAAGATATGGTAACCAAGATTTTCTCATGATACCAGCATACAAATAGCTAATGATTTCACGTAACAACGTATACAAATAAAATAGTGCCAGCTCATCGATAATATCATAAAATATTATAGGTAGCAATTTAAATAAACATAACCTTTGACTAGCAGTACCAATAACATTAGAGTTAGTCAAATGTTGCTTTTTAATGGGAGGAGGTTTATTAGACAGATCATTAAATCCAAAGTTGAAGCTCGACGTGCGTTCTTCAATTTGGGCATAAGACAAAATACGTTGTTGTATAGCTTCCTTTAATAAAGCAGTAATGATTAATGGACATAGACCTGAATGATACAAAAATATTTTTTTGCATTTGATAAGACACTTTACTGTGTTAATTACCTTCTGCAACATCGTGCATTAAATCCGGTGGTAATGACTCAGTTGGATGAAAACCGACTAAGTTTTTAAACCAGCTGCAGCATTTAACTCCTTGTATAATTTTATCATCATTGTTCTCAATAACTTGACTAAGAACCATGTCATGCTTTAACTTAGTTCGAGGAACAAATGATATATCAGTTAATGGAATAAGTCGTTGTTCGTACGTAATTAAACAATGACGGCAAAAGCTTCCTGAACTAAATGTTTTCTGAAAACCTCCAACTTCGTTGGCACCTAAATTGTCAGCAGATACAGTTGAAAAAACCAAATATATTCTACTTGATGGACATGCAATCGTAATGCCTTCATTTTGAAGATTATTCAAATCATTCACCAGAACATCCATTAGTATTTTTGCATTATTCTGATCGTTCAAGTGTTTGGAATAACACATACAAAATAATCCAATGGAATTTACCTTTGATCGCATAGTTTCTGGCATATCGTCCAAGAGATAGTAAAAACAGGTAAACTTGTGGAAATCTCGTTTAGCGCCAATCGGATTAGTAACAGAAATCCCATCTGTGTATAATTTAAGTAATAAAACATTTGAATTTTCTCGACGAGACATATTTGATTTAATACAACACCCTTGTCGATTTGATAGGATCAGATCTTTATCTTTAGCTACATAGTTCGAAAAAGAGTTGATATTATCAGTTATAGACTTTAATAATGTTTCATTTTGAAGCATGGTTCGTATACTTTGTTTTAAAGGTATATAGTAAGCACGTTCTTCATTTTTATTTAATATAATTTCAGTTGGAGCTTCATAGTTAAAAAAATTCTTACATTGTTTTAAGAATTGATATTCGTTTTTTGAAATTGAATTAATGATCGAAATAACTTGTGCGAAAACTATATCCATATCATTTGTTGGTATGAAGGCGGAGGTTGATGTTTTTATTTTAATCAATTTAAAAGTCATATCGAGAAGAGTCGAAATAAAAGATGAAATACATTGAACAATCTTTTGCGGAAGCAAGTGATACTCTCGCAGTTCAAGAAGAACACGAGTATAAAATTCCGCAAATTCTTTAAGACTTAATTTATCCTCTTTAACGGGAACAGTAATTGGATTCATATTTAAAAAATTATATTCCATTTCATCGACTTCTTCATCCACATAAATCGATGAATCGGAGTTATCAGCGATACTGGACTCATCATTAAATGAAGCATCAGAAGAGAAATCCTCCATAAAATGAATATCATCAATACCTGATGATATATTATTCTTGCTATCGTCAGAAGAGTCGATGAGCGAACGATGGCAACGATAAATGTGTCGGCGATAACTATCGAACGTCGAGTATCGAAAACCACAAAAAACAGTTAATTCACATCGAATACCAAAAGATGGATCGTCACGATGATATTCACGAATATGTTTGAACAGCGACGAATACGTTTGAAAAACATTTGCGGTAATACAAAGAGGACAAAAATAATAAGTTTCAGACATAATGATTATTCAGACAGCGCAGACAATTTAACTAATATAATATTCACAAAAAACAGTGATATTAATAAAAACAAATTTTCAAAAATGAAGCATGCTCTATCTTTACTAAAATATAATCAATTATTATTTCGCGGATAATAACGCAAAACGACACTTGATATCGTTTACAATAAGTGATTTAAACCCTTTCATATACAGAATTTTTATTCAATACTGCATTAAAAATTTACTTCCCGAGAACCATCGCGCGTAATTTAGTTATAAGATATGCTTCGAGTAAAAAAGTCCACTCTACTAATCGGAATCCACCTTAAACCTCCTCATCATATCAAACGACACATTTCTTAAACCTATATTATTCTGATCTTTATAAAACAACACTGTACCTCGAAAAAGACGAATAACTACTTCATCAGCATTAAATGATTTAATCCAGTTAATCACTTGAATACAAGACAAATTTTCCATTGATGACACTAACAATAAAAAAGAATAAGTATGCCGATAACTAAAATTAAGCCTCTCTAACACGAAAGAAACATACCTTCTTTTCCCTATAAATCTACTATTTGACAACGTAATTGAATCGATCTAGATCACGAGTGACAATAAGTAAAGATGAACAGACGAACTGAACGGATAATCTAAATAACGGAATGAATATTATTATTTCAATGAATATATTGTTATAAAAAAAATATCGTTTCGATTACCTTTAGACGGACTTTTTGATAACCAAAATAAATAGATCTAGATCACGAGTCACAGTAAGAAAAGATGATCAGACGAAATTAACGGATAATCTAAATGACGAAATGAATATTATTATTTCAATGAATATATTGTTATAAAAAAAAATATCGTTTCGCTTACCTTTAGACGGACTTTTTGATAACCAAAATAAATAGATCTAGATCACGAGTCACAATAAGAAAAGATGATCAGACGAAATTAACGGATAATCTAAATGACGAAATGAATATTATTATTTCAATGAATATATTGTTATAAAAAAAAAATATCGTTTCGCTTACCTTTAGACGGACTTTTTGATAACCAAAATAAATAGATCTAGATCACGAGTCACAATAAGTAAAGATGAACAGACGAACTGAACGGATAATCTAAATAACGGAATGAATATTATTATGTCAATGAATATATTGTTATAAAAAAAAAATATCGTTTCACTTACCTTTAGACGGACTTTTTGATAACCAAAATAAATAGATCTAGATCTCAAGTCACAGTAAGAAAAGATGATCAGACGAAATGAACGGATAATCTAAATGACGAAATGAATATTATTATTTCAATGAATATTGTTTTAATAAAAAATATCGTTTCTTTTACCTTTTGGCGGACTTTTCGATAACGTAAATAAATAGATCTAGATCACGAGTCACAATGAGAAATGTTGATCAGATGAATTGAATGGATAATCTAAATAAAGAAGCGTAAATGTGAATTTCAATGTTGTTTTTGTCATAAGAAATGTTTTTTCTTTTACCTTCAAACGGGCTATTTAATAAAGTGGTTGAATAGATGAATAGTCGAGTGAAAATTCTCGAAAAGCAATAGACGAAGACAACTGGCGCACTAGTTGGAGAACAAGAATAAAACACTGTGAATTATCTCCCTCTCGTACTGAATAAATTGCGAGTGGTCGGATGTTAGTCCTATATGATTGGTTATTTCGAGGATGGTTAATTTAACATATAGCAGCGACACTAACAGAGAGCAGATAGTGGTTCGATATTGTGAGGTGAGAAATTCTTGTGCTTTATCAAACATGCGCAAACGCCCGTCGCAAATTGAAAATAGCATTCAAGATATAAAGGAAATGAAAATACATTAGCGATGGATTAACTAATTAATGAAAAATCTATCTGTTATGTTGCTGAATACTCAATGATTTAACGAATCAAATGTTTTTAGAGCTTTTCGTTGGAATGTTTCAATAGTTGAGTGAGTCCATATGATATTTGTATACATTTTCTCTAGTATATCAGGATTAATTTGTTATTTTCGTGGCAATGCTAAATAATAAAAAGCAACTCATTAACAGAAATTAAAATGCTCTTTTTTATTGTCTTCAGTGCTATACCTTATCGGATAATATGTCGAGACTCGGTTGACCAGTGTATCGATGTGATAAATAAACATTACATTATCTATTTACATACTTCATTCTTCTGTCTTCTGTCGGCTGATCTATGTCTGTAACTGATGCATTATATAGTTGTATGGGTCTTTTTACAATATTTGCTTTTTATGCTTTCAGTTTGGGCTAATAAGCTCTGTTGTATTTCGTTGTACTGTTGTGTCGACAATCGTACTATTTTTGCAGCAAGCAGTGAAACATTCCTAGTCAAGCGGATAAATAAGAAATTTTTAATAGTGTACATTATCGCATATGGTTTCAAACGAAACGCAGTGATCTTGTGATGATCTCTTGGAACTTTAATAGTCTCTACAAGGGAGCTGTAAAGCTTAGCCTGTTGTTCGGAACTACCATTGATACCGCGAAATGAAACAGTGATTGGGTAACTAACAAAACCATGTGATTGCCTCTGTAAAACAACAGAAGGTTCCGTATTTTTTTATACGAAACTTTCAACAGTCTTGTAAGTTTAATATAATGGTTTCGTATACATTGCACGAAACCAATTGCATTTCCGTAGAACAAATAAAAGTTCCGTTTGCATAATATGAAACCACTGCTAGTTCCGAAAGTCTTAAAATGGCTCGGTACACTTTTTACGGATCTATTGATGGTTTGAAGAACTAGATCATGGTTTCGTATACAGTGTACGAAACTATTAAGAGTTTTGCCATTGATTTGAACGTTCGGTATGAATAGTGCAAAACTATAGACAGTTTCGAAATTCAGATATAGGTTTTATGTGAATTATACAATACGATTGATGGTTCCGTATATCTGTCACGAAACCATTGTTAGTTTCATGAAGTCTATAATGGTTCGGCATATCTTTACGAAACCGTTCATGCCTCTATAAGGGTTGCAAAGGTTTCGCATCCACTTTACGAAACTATTAATTGTTTCGAAAGGCATAAATTGGTTTCGGATATCTTTTGCGGAACCATTAATGGTTTCGTCCAGTTGTCTGAAGGTTCAGCAGACATACTACGAAACTTTTGCCAGTTTCATATAGTATCTAAAAGTTCCGGATAGGCTCTACGAAACCATTCATAGTTGTTTAAAAGCTCTAATCGTTCCGGACATATTCCACGAAACTAACCATGGTTTCCCAAAGATATACTGAACTATTATATCATTTACGAAAGTGTAAATGGTTTCGTGTAATGCATGCTGAACCTTTGGATGCTTCGCGAAACTTTCCATAGATTCGTATAAGATACACGGAACCTTTCCTTGTTAAACGAAACTCTCATTCGTTTCGTAAAACATAAAATAGTTCAGCGTAGATCGTACGGAACTATTCACTGCTTCATAAATGATACAATGGTTCAGTATTTCTTTGACGGAACCGGAAATAGTTTCGTAGAATGTGTCCAGAACCTTTACTGAACTTACGCAACCCTGAATGGTTTCGGAGAACTTATGTGGAACTTTTATATGCTGTTCAGAACTCCTAATGGTTTTGTATGACGAATACGAAACTATCAAAAGTTCGGTTCACGCTCAACAGAACTTCTAGATAGTTTCGTAGTAAAACTTCAAAACTCTTTCAAACTATCGGAACTTAAAAAAGGTTCTGTATGAGAGTTCCGAAACTATTTTCATGCCACGGAACTTAAAATCGTTTCGTAAAATAGTGCCGAACCTTCAAAGTTCGGTAGAACACCTATTTTTTTACAGTGTGCGTCAATTAAGGATGTTTTCGAGTGAAAA
>CAJNYU010001724.1:190903-239721 GCA_905331475.1 Rotaria socialis | reverse complement strand
AGATTGGTTAAACGATTAAAACAAAAGCTTCGTTCTGCTAGTATAGTTTTGCAAAAAACAGATAAATCTAAAGTTTTTCATTTAGGTAAATTGCAAGATTATCACAAAAAATCAGATGAATACATGGAAAAAACTGAAGCATATGAATGTTTACACCAAAATGATCCATTACCAAATTTAATAGAACGTACAAATAAATATTTATTAAATTTAAGATTGAAACATTGGATTACACAGAGACAATATGAACAATTAAGCGTTAAACCAAATGAAGTGAAATTAGCCCATTTATATTATTTACCAAAAGCCCATAAACCTGGCACTCCACTTCGACCAATTGTCTCTGGACTCAAACATCCAACTATAAAAATATCGAAATTTCTCGACGGATTACTCAGACCTTTATTTGATGGAATGGCATCAAACACAACTGTGACTTCTGGAACTGAAGTTATCAAACTGTTACAGGAATGGTCAAAACGTAATATACGTCAAGAAACTTTACTATGCACAATGGATGTGATGGATCTGTACACAATGATACCCCAAACAGAAGGCTTTTTATCAATTAAAAAAATGTTAGATTACTTAAACATTAAACAAATTGATGGGTTAAAAATTGAAACCATTATTCGTCTATGTAGATTCGTGATACAAAATAATTATTTTTCTTACAATGGTAAATATTATCATCAAGTACGAGGTGGTGCTATGGGTTCGCCGTTAACATTAACAATTGCTAACTGCTATATGTTCTTTTTTGAACGAGACATTGTTAAACAAATTAGCAATAGCAACGGACTCTATATACGATACATCGATGATATATTTATTACCATCAACTGGCCTACTCAACATTTATCGAAACAAATCGATCGATGGAATAAATTCGACGTTAACATTAAATTAAAAACTCAAGTTGGTTATACAACAAATTTTCTTGATTTAAAAATAGAAAATAAAAATGGTGTACTATTTACAGAAGTATACCACAAACCATCTTATGAGCCGTACTATTTACCTTTTAATAGTATTCATCCTATCCATATGAAGAAAAATATTCCATTTGAGATGTTAATTCGTGCTATTAAATATTGTTCAACATTTGAAGCATATTTATATGAACGTGAAAAATTAAGAATGGCTTTGTTATTAAATAAATATCCTGGTGAATTTTTAGAAAAGCAATTCAACCGGGTAATTCAAAAATATGATATAAATCAGCCAATATCGAATAAAAATTATAGTACATTACGAGAGAAAATAATATATGCGGATAAAAAAGCAAAAATTACAATCAATTATAATAAAAAAATGTTTGTTCATTTTACATATTGTTTAAACATGAGAATGTTCCCGGTAAAATTTCATACCCTTTGGAACAAATATTTTACTGAATCGCCAATAAATGAAATAAAACCAGTCATAGGGACTCGTAATGTTAAAAACCTACAACAACAGCTAATACGCAATAAATAATAGACATTCAATCTTATTTTATTTTATTTATATAAAAAAATTTTGTTTAAGAAATAACATTGGAATAGCTGATTGTAGAAAAATTAAATTAAAAATGAAAATGAAAATTTACGTGAATGTAAATGACAAATGATGAATTTGGAAACATTAAAATTAAAATTTATATGAAAGAAGAAATTTAATTTACGATGTTTAATTTATAATATTTAGTTGTATAAAAATTGTATAAAATTTGAATTTAAAGAAATAGAAATAACTAATTCTATGATATTTATATTTAAATAAAAATTGCTCTAATGAAAATGAAATAGAGGGCAACTTCAATTACTTTAAATTTAAAACATATTTCTTTTTAGGAATGAAATTATAATCTTATTTAAAAGTTAACATATAAAATTAACAATATAAAATTAACAAGAAAAACATTTTTTTTTTCTGAACGTGGTCGGAGATCACAACTCATACAACAAATATTATATGAACGTGGTCACAGATCGCAACTCATACAACAAATTTTATTATGAACGTGGTCACAGATCGCAACTCATACAACAAATTTTATTATGAACGTGGTCACAGATCACAACTCATATAACAGTCGATTTGATTTAGATGACAGCCGAAATCTTGTGCATCTTTTTTCGAACTAGCACATGGATTTTGTTTTATTTGTCTGTTTTTTGTTTTTTGTTTTTTGTTTTTTGTTTTTTTTATATCTTTGAAAGAATTTTTTTGTTTTTTGTGTGTTAGAAATGTAATGTAATGCAGAGCCCTGATGAGTGTTTAATATTTCAATAAATAACACGAAACGCGTCGGCAAATTAAACTCTGCATTTCTTTAATCATTTTTTATATCAAGCACAATAATTTGTTGTTTTAGCACATTCATTTAACTTTGACAATACAATCGATTGCTGAAAAGCAAGAGTTGAGAATAGCAGATTGACTTTTATCTATTCTTTCAAAATAGATAGGCCAACCTGTTTTTATTTAATACACCCACACCCACACCCTATGAAGATGATAATGAATTTATCGAAACGTCGTAATAATTGTAATGATACTAAACTTATTTATTTAAAATAAAATAATTTATTAAAAATTGTTTCTGCTGCTGTAAAAATTTTATAAATTTAATTCATTTTTTTCGTCCCATGAATCAATATAATTATTCAGATTTTATTTGGCAGCAATATGGGCATATAACTAGCAAATATGTATGGTATTGGGGGAAATCAGTAATAGGATTAAATAAAATAAAACATGATCTTCTATTTCTAAGAACATGTAAACAAGAAAATATAATACCAAAATTTGTACGTTTCCGAATATCTGATGTACATGCAGTGTATAAAAAGGCTATTCATCGATGCTATCAACAAATATTAACAGATGAAATTAAATATAAAAAGAGACAATTAACAAAAGCATATCGACTATCAAAAAGCTTGCAAAATGAAATTCATAATAATATAAGTATTGATCATTTTACTCAACTGCAAAATATGTTTGAAAATCTAATTGTTGATAAATCTAAAAAATGGATCTATACACATAACAAAAAGCTTGAATCTTTAAGAATAGAACATGCATCTAAACAACAAGATTCTAAATTATCAACTCTCGATCCAATAAAGAACTATTCACATAGAATATTAACAGAAAAAGAACGTTCAGTATTAATAAACGGTCTTGATTTTGTATATCAAAGTTCATCATTAAACGAAAAAGAACTAGTTAGTAGTATTGAAACCTTGTTTGTTACATTACTCGGTCGTTGTACAGATAAATATGATTGGGAGGACAAAGAATTAGATGAGAATATCACATATAATCTGACACCAGAGCAATTGCAATATGCTGCTAAACTAAGATCAATATCTCATCGATTTAAACAAAATGCAAAGAAAGAACTTAAAACAATAAATAAGTCTCATAAAGAATCATTAAAGGTGCTGAGAGAACTTGCAAAAGATAAATCTATACATATAACAAGGCCGGATAAAGGTAAAGGTGTTGTCATACTAGATCGTAAAGATTACGTTAACAAAATGCATGAAATATTGAATGATACAACAACCTTTGAAAAACTAGATCATGATCCAACAATAGAAAAAGAAAATCGATTGATAACACTACTAAGAAAAATGAAAAAACGAGGCCGTATAACTGAAAAGGAATATAATTTTGCGGTTCCTCGTGGTTCTCAATGTGCTAGAATGTATGGTCTAGCTAAAACACATAAAACCGGGCTACCATTGAGACCAGTCATGTCAGCAATAGGAAGCTATAACTATAAGCTTGGTAAACTAATTGCTAATAAATTACAATCATATAGAAATAGCAAACACAGACTTAAAGATACTTTCGATTTCATTGAATCTATAAAAACACTAAAACCAAATATGACAGAACACAAAATGATCTCATTTGATGTAACCAGCTTATTTACCAAGGTTCCACTATCATACACTATAGATATAATACTTGATAAAATGTATGGACGTAAACATAATTGTCCTCAAATAAAAAAGAAGAAAAAAGCTGACTGGTGTACTAAATGTGTCAATAGAAGTGATATGAAAGAATTAATAGATACAGCTACTTCAGACACACACTTTTCGTTTGACAATAAATATTATCGGCAACACAACGGAGTAGCTATGGGTTCTCCCCTAGCACCAGTTATGGCGGACATATTCATGATAAACCTAGAAAATAAATTAATGAAAAAACTTAAAAAAGCTGGCGTACTATGGTATAAACGGTACGTTGACGATACTTTCGTCATTGTTGACAAAAACGCTAATGTCGATAATATAAGAAATATACTTAATAGCCATCACAAAGACATACAGTTCACATCAGTTGAAGAACAAAATGATGAACTTCCATTTTTAGATGTACTCGTACGTCGTAAATCTAAGCATTATGAAACATGCGTATATAGAAAACCATCATATACTGGATTATTGACTAAATGGTCATCAGCTGTACCTAGAAGCTATAAAGTCTCTGCAGTCAGCTCCATGATATATCGCGCCATATATATTTCTTCAACATATACAATTATGCATAAGGAATTTGACTTTATACGATATATAACTAAACTAAATGGTTATCCAACAAATTTTGTTGAATGTCAAATAAGACATACGTTGAATAGATTTATCGAAAAACAGAAAGTGAATGCAAGGAATAATTCAACTCAACAAAAGGCAGACGATAATAATAATAAAGATAATAACACAGAAAGAATAATTGTGAAGGTCCCATACGTCGGAAAATCAACACAACAATTTAGTAAAGAAATTAAAAAACTAGCTAATAAAATAAAGCCCACAGTTCAAATAATAACAGTTTCTAAACCATCACCAGCTGTTCATCAGTTCTTTAGAAACAAAGACGAAGTACCACAAGTAATGCAATCTAATATTGTATATCAAATCAATTGTAATACTTGTTCAGCTACATATATTGGAAAGACTGTGAGGCAAGCTAGCAGACGCCTAAAAGAACATGGCGCACCGTTAAAGATAACACAAACACAAGTACAAGAAATCGAACCTAGCAGAAGGTCGTCTAGGATTGCTAAAAACAATAATGATTTAATATCATATGCTGAGAATGAAAGCTTTGATGAAGAACAACTGGATGCACCAGTTAAACTAAACTCAGCTATACAACGTCATATCACACATAATAAACACCAAATAAATTGGGACACGTGGTCTGTATTAGACAGAGAACAACATCCATACAAACTACTAATCAAAGAATCGCTTGCTATTGCTCATAAACAACCTACTCTCAATCAAACAACTAGATCGGTACCGTTAATTGTGTTCCCGGAGGGTGTTGCATAACAATGATAAGAAGTCATGCATAACTCTATACAAACTAATTATGTTTATATATATCATTATCAATATCAATGTCTTATTAATATACTTAATTAAACTTTCAATCTACAATCAATTTATGTTATATTCCTATCATTATATATAATATCATATGTCTCTTTAAAATTAAAATTAAAAGTTAACATTAAAATTAATGTAAATAAATAATATAGAACTATATGGACAGCTTCACTATGGAGAAATGAATCACTTACTCGATCAACATCAAATGAGTGGAAACAGATTTTTGTGCTCTTGATCTGTTTTGTTTCTTCATGTAATGTTAATAGTCTAACGTTTTCTTGGTGTTAATTGTTTTGTTTTCATTTTATTGTATCTTATATTGGAGTGATGTGTTGTGTAAATAGTCGTACTATGAAGATGATAATGAATTTATCGAAACGTCGTAATAATTGTAATGATACTAAACTTATTTATTTAAAATAAAACAATTTATTAAAAATTGTTTCTGCTGCTGTAAAAATTTTATAAATTTAATTCATTTTTTTCGTCCCATGAATCAATATAACTGTTACACGACGTTTGAAAAACTAAAATTTTTTACTCAAATATACACAAAAAAATGATGGTAGAGGAAATTACTTCATTAAACAATAATTATCTCTGAAAAAGAAGACCAGTATACTGGTGGGCCAGTATACTGGTACTGGTGCGTCCCTAAACTGGAGAGGAGGGAACTTACCATTTGAACACACAATATAGTTGTGGCTAGCTGAGTCAGGGCAGATATGTGATTGCAGCAGACAATGAAAGATTACGATCAGTTGTGCAATACTGACTCAAAACGGAGCTTTTAGGGCATAAATACTCTTCAGAAAGAAAGGAGAGAAAATAGACTCGTCGTTCTCCTATTTCACACTGCCAACAGCGGAGGACAAGAGAACTCACCATTCGAATGCTTGATGATGTGCGTGTCGGTGTCGGTGTGTTGGAACAATCCTATCACCCACACTGACAATCCCTTTTTGCTACAATGACATGGCTACCGCTTCATTCAAAATTTTTGTTTTAATTTTCTGTATTTTCTTGAGGATACGCTTTGTTTTAGTTATATTTATTTTCGAATTCATAAAAATTATTCAGCTCTCCTTTTATACTCGAACTCGTAGTAGGCAACTCATTACATACTTCACAACCATTGGAATAACTAACATAAGAAAGAATTAAATTAGTATTCTTGGATTCTCCGATGAAAATGAGTTATAGTGTTGATGCATATAATCGCCGAGAAGTAAAATCAACTTACATATTCTTTTTTCTTTTGAAATTTGACGTCAGACTGAGTTTAAGAAAATAATGAAAGAGAAAAATTTAATAGAATCAAAAAATCGGATCGCTCCTACGGCAACTGTTAACTACGTGATGTAATAATTTTAGTCAACAGAGAAAGAAAAAGAATTAGATTTTATATGAAATTCAAATGTTTTCTAGAATTTCTTATTAATGGATTTGTTTATACGATAGGAGATTTGTTCAGAAAATTTCATGAAAGATCGAGTATTGTCATCGTGTATAATAAAATGTGGAATATAAAATTAGTAAAGCAGCATGAAGAAAAACTAATAATGTGCTTTCTGTTTACCGAAAGTGGCATTGAAGCATTCGTAATTGATGAAAAGTTATAGAAGAGCTATACACAGTATATGATTTTGTACGAAGTGCACAAAACCTATACACGCTCGAAGGAAAGATGCAAAATGTTTTCAGATAGCTGTAAATTCATCAAATAACTTACAGAACTATAAATCATTTCGGATAAAATGCGCAACACCATTAGGCAACTCTATGAAACTGGACTTTTTCAAAGAAAATATACGAAACCATAAGATTACTAATCGGAAGGCGAAAATTTGGGTGCCAACAAATCGAAATTTTCTACCCTTTTACGAAACCTGTCTTTATTCAGTATAAAAAGTAAGGAATCTTCAGTTTCAAAACCAAACCATCAGTCACTAGGTTGATATGCTACAATGAAGACTGACAGAAAATTTTGGGTTACTAAATAAATTATGTGTAATCCTTATTGATTGAATATCTGTCTGAAACGCCATGCTACAGCGCTAAAAATTTCATGCAATTTGCACGGACTAGGCCCAATATCGGTATTTAGTAAGAATACAGATGAACTTAATGCCTGGAAACATTTTTATACTACTTACAAGTACTACGACTATGGTAAAGAAATAATTGATTTATCTTTGTTATTTGTGTTTTAACACAAGAGCCGTTTGTAACACTTGTAAAACCAGAGCTTGGTGAATCATGTCAAAATGCGTAGCGAATGACATAACAATGAATCGATAACTAAAGACGTTGTGTTCGATTCAAAACCTTTTATATGATAATGTTGTTGATCTTACTGCAACTTTATTGTATATCAAGATGCATATAACTGACTCTCACTGACTATTCATGAATACAGGGTTTCATAATACTAGATACGTAGAAAATACAATCACGAGTTCCAGTTCAGCAACAAAATTCTTCCTTCAACTTTAAGAGAGAAAAAAAACTGACACATAACTTATGGGAATATTCCAAAAATTATCAATACATGACTACAAGCTGCAGTGTCGTATCTCACGATTGATGAAGAATTTTTTTGAAAAAAGTAATTGAAAAATTCCACTTCGATACAGAAGAAAATGAAAATCAATTAAGGAAGTTGCCCTTTATTGGAACCCCACCATTTGGCCAAAAATGCATTGATCGTCATTGGCTGTATTTCAGGAAATTTAGTGTTTAATGTTGCTTCAAAATCTATTTCACCTTGTGCCATAGCTACGAATATTTGTTGCATAAACTATGTCATTCTATCGGTTGATATTAAATCGCATTGTTTTAATGTTTCATCGATGGTTACGCGTTTGACACCGAAATTCTTTCCTCGAATTTTCTCACCCAATTTAATCAACTGATTCCATGTTGTTCGACTACCGACCATTCCCATCTGCTCAGTCCATTTATCTAAATCGAGCGCAACAGCAACAAATTAGCCCACATCTTCAGCTCGAGTAATACAAAATGGTTCATCACCAGTCCCGACCATGTTTGCTTCGCATTTATTGAAATCAACACCAATAATAAGAGGCGGTAAATATGGACTTGCTCTTTGTGGTGATGCAAAATAATCCATGAAAAAGACCAGGCATAAATATTGTAAATTCAATATCAGACTTTAATCTTGTTGCGAACAGGTATTTTAAGTTCACGATAGAGCTCCATTATTGTATTTGAACCGCTTTTACCGGCTCATTCCGATGGAACAAATCGTTTGACTTTAGCTTCTAAACAGGCATCGAGCAAATTCAATTGAGATACCATAGAAGACTCTTCAATTCCAATGAAACAGGAAATCACCGTGTGCACTCCTTGCAATTCCACGAGGAGTGATTGATGATCAGAATAGTTCACTTTGACGACATCGACTCCTTCCCGTGTTTGATCGGCTAGCGATGAAGGATCTTGACGAGTAAAAACTTTGACCGTGTATTTCTTAGTGTCGATATACCATCGACGATATGACGACCAAGACCGCCAGAGCCACCAGCAAAGACAACCAATTTTTTTTGGTTTTCAGCCATTTATCTAGACGAGAATATGAGTACGAATACAAACATGGGTAAATAATAATAACAACACAAGTGAAAAGAAAAGAAAAAAAATCTGTTAGACTCTCTTACCTTTCTGTTGTAGAATAAGAATAAATAACAAAAAAAATGCCTTGCCATTTTGATGTACACTCTCGAGTAAATGACGTCGAATAAACTACATTATCATAATCACATAAAATCAATATCTATTCTATTGAACAAGAAGAAAAGACTAGCGTAAAAATCGATGATTCATCATTTGCGATTTATAAATAAACGTAAACAAAAGACGAATAATTGAACACACGACGTTGTTTTGGGGAATAAAAATCATCTCAATCGGAATGTCATTTTCTGGCATTATTATCATTTCTGTCTGACAAAACTTTGCCGATCGTGCCATTTTTCACCGAGAATACAAAATACAACACTAGAAAATGAAGTCATAAACTGATTTGTATATGTACTTAGAACAGATATGATTCTCATCATTTTTAAAAGTGACATCTGATTACATTTGAACATTGGCAGAATCATTAAATGGATAAATATCAAGCTTAAGTCTACATTACACTTCAATTTAAGGATTCGTATATTTCCAATGACTTTCTTATTTGAATATGATTAAAGACAAGTTCATTGACATATTTTAAAATCGGAAAACAATTCTTTATTTATATTATTTTAATGTTTTTCTACGAAAATTAAAAGATCTTGCATTCGGTTGAAGTATAGTTTCATTTTTGTTATAAATTGATCTTTATACGCTTCTGTTTTCATTTCTATGTTGATCATTTGGATTACAATTGGAAATAAGTCTCATTTCTAATTAGAATTCTCTACTTCAATAAAAAATTTATTTCAAATTTCTGTTATAATATTTTTAGGACACATTTATATAGAAGAGAAAACAGTTTTTTTAATAAAATAATATTTTTATAAAGTTATTTTTTTATCTTGTTGACAATTAATTCGAATATCTTTTCATTTTAGAACATGTTCAACTCGCCGAACTTTACCTTGAGGAGTTTCAAGTTACTGCTCTTGATTTAAATTACCTTGGTTTATTTAAGATTCAAAAGAAATATTAATTAAGTTGTGATATGAGTGTGGATCAGCGTCTTTTGCAAGGGGGAAACGGCGAACTTTTGACTTGAAGTAACTTTGAGCTACTTCCAGTGGTAAAATTCGAAGAATTTTTCGACTTCAAATTTACTTGAAGCTACATCAAAGTTGAAAAGCTACTTGTTCTTATGTCGGACTACTTGATCAGTATTGTTAGCCTTTACAAGCATGTATTTTGACCTACTTTTGACGTACTTTTCTACTTCAAGTCCACCGTTTCCCCCTTGGTCTTTTATCCAACAGTACATATCCACATCCCGTCATCATTCAAATACTGTTTGATCCCTTCTGTTTTCTTAAACTCTTCTGCATCATTATTGTCGACATCAAGTGAACTTCTTCCTCGTCAACATCAGCCAACTGCACCAGAGTTCTGTCCATTAAATAATAAATAAGCAAATGCATCATTTATTTGAACTTCTGTTAATTCGTCACGATGAATATTCTGTCACTGTAATCGCTTCAATAATATTTCATTTATGTGATTTGATCAATGAGCACGATTTTTTGTTTCTAACAGTTTCTTGTCTTCGTAAAAAGATCAGAAACAAAGTAGTATCACAACACCACATAAAAAAAGCACCTGATTGATTTTGAACTTGAAGTGGATATGAGTAGTTCGTCCATCGATACCACCGCTTAATATAATATCATAATCCTATTGAGAAAATCGTAGTATTCTTTGACTATATTATTTTCCATTTTCGCGATAAAGATTTTTTCGTGATGATTGAACGACTTTGCTTTTTTTCATTTTAATTAAGTAGGATTGCTGCAATGAGCTCTCTTCGGATCTATCGGTTAAACATGAAGTACTAGGAATGATCTTTCGTTGTATTCAAAAAGCAACAGAGCTCTAAATCACCGCAATTTCTTGATCAATGATCTTGGTTATAATTTATGTCTACCTCTATTATTTTCCTTCAGAAAAAATTGGCACCAATATTAATCACTGTTTCATATAATCACTATAAACAAGTCGATAGCACATTTCTACGAATAAAGTAATCCATGGATGGTCAAATGCAGAACGGTATACTTCATGAAAATAGATCCGTGACTAAAATAATAAATGGAAAAGGCATGTCATCGCAGACAGCTACTCAGTTATTGATCGATTAAAAACCGTTAGATCATTGTGAGGAGAAAATTATTCTGCAATAATTTTAACATCTGAACGAGCATCTACTGTGATCTCAATAGGAACAGTTTCATACTCATGATTCCTAGTCATTTGACACAAACAAAACAAAAATTGGTGAATGAACTTGTATCCACAAAAATTAAAACCATCTATTTATTCATCCTTCATTGCTCTATCTAGTTTGTTTACAGCATTTTTATTTGTAGACTTTAAATCATGAAGACAAAACGAATCGTTGTGAATGTTATTTTCGTTCATTAAAATCGATAAGAATATTCACAGCGGGCTCGTTATGATAATTTTTGAATGGATACGATGAACCGTCATCTTTCTTCTTCCATTGCCAAGTTGCTAGATCGACGATTTTCATTTCTTTTCCATTCATTTTCTTGACATAGATGTGTCTTGTCGCCGGACTCATTGTCTGTATGAATGCATATTGAAAACCTTTTATATCTCGTGCATAGTTACAAAGATGAATACGCAACTTAGTAGCTAAATTTTTGCCGGCGTATTTCGCGAGTGTTGCTCCGGCTACGATATATAGAACCATATTTGTTTTTAATTCTTGTTTGAACTCATCATGAACAAATTCATGGATTAGTTCTGAAAATAAAGCTGCTGTTGGATCTTGAGATGATGGGCTTGGTTCATCATGCGAACGCTGTTCACAATAGAAATATAAATCAGAAGCCATTAGTGTAGCGACAATTTCATTGGTAGGACGATGTCGTATAAAAAATGACAATTTTTGATGAAATCCATCGACTATGAATGGCAACAGCCATTTTTCAAGCAAATCTTCAGCTTTCGATTGGTTGAAAACCGACAAAGAATTATTTAAAACGAATTCTTCAGCAGTCAGTTTAGCACATAAACGAGCATCTATTTCATTGTCGATTAGGCTAATTTCATATTCATCACTATCCGCCATGTCATAAGCAAGAAAAGGACTATAAGAAGCAGTGTTCCCAATAGAAATCTAAAGCAAAATGTACTGTACACTCTGTATTATATTAGCAGAGTGCATATGTAGAGCAAAGTGTACAGCAGAGTGTAAATCAAAAGTAGCAGATGTTCTGTATATTTTGCTTCTGTTGTGTACACTTGCTATAGGAAACACTGAGAAGAAGGACTCGAATGCTTCTATTCGTATAGACAGCAAGCAAAACAGAGCGAATCATCGAATCAGTGTTTTTAATGAAAGTGTACCCAGCAAAACAAAATATATGCTACCCTAATCAAATAGGAT
Source organism: Rotaria socialis (assembly GCA_905331475.1). Lineage (NCBI taxonomy): Eukaryota > Metazoa > Rotifera > Eurotatoria > Philodinida > Philodinidae > Rotaria > Rotaria socialis. The sequence continues at coordinate 227,205 of CAJNYU010001724.1, read as the reverse complement.
TTACACTGTTTTACATTTACACACTGAAAAAAAATAATGTGTATGTGCTATACACGCTGAGTTTCGTTTTTGCACGATGTTGTTTGCACAAATTCTCTTGCTTATTAATGATAAAATGATTAAAGAAAGAAAAACTTTCCATTAAGCGTAATCAAAATTTTATGTTTCATCCAATAGAAAAATATGTAGAGGCGCTATAGATCGTCCTTGTTCACATATAACTTGGTATATTATTTCACTTGACTTGTGTACAGCCTGATGATCTAAATAAAGTGAAGTGGCAACGAAATAATTTTTGGAAAACGATAAAAGAAAGACAGCAGAAAATAATCCATTATAGAATAAGCTTTTTTGCTTCAATTTTCAACTGCTAAAAATCTTCTTTTTTTTTTGTTCGCCCTTTTCTCATATAGATCATCAAAAACTAAGAAAAATGTTTTTTTATATTAGCTTACTGCATAATTGAATGAGTATTAGTATCTGAACTGCATCTATACATGCATTATTGTGACATCTTTTGTAATATTCTTATTTAGATATTCACACATCTATTAGTGTGAACGAATAATGTTTGGTGAGTACATTTTGATCTCAGAAGCAAAGTGTACAGTTACACTCCACACTGGAAAATAGAGTGTATGCATACATCCTATTTGAGATTCCTATTAAAAACGCTGGTGGCTAACATTTTGGCCACTATTTGCGAAGATTTATATTGCATAATAGATAATTATTATATATATATGTACGTATATGTGTGTGTGCCAGGTGAGTTTGGAATTTAGTTGAGATCGGAATTGTTTTTCTTTTTTTATATTTTCATTAGAAGTTTTTTTAAGGTACAAAATTAGTAATATCTCTAACGTTACTATAGTTTATTCTGTACATGTTAATTAAGTTGAATAAATATATTTTTAATTTTGTAACTTTATGGGTGTGTGTTGGCCTAACAAAGGGCCACACCCTGATCTAGTGAAGCTCCAACGCCTCTACATGAAATGACAAGCATCTTTATGGATGTATGGAATAGAATAAATATTTTATTGAGAAGAAAACGAACATGACGTTTAGTAAGGTGTACCAAGGTCAAAAATCGAGCAGGAGAAAAGTTCCTTTAGTTATTATAGGGTTGGATAGCGCTTGATAAGTAGATCATGAATATCACCTTTAAAATATTTCTAGGCTTCTGTTTTGGTTGGAAAATTTTCAAAATACAAACTGCACCTGAAAAAGTGAATATTTCACCTTTTTAGAGAAAACTCGAAATTTACCTAGTTTAACAATGTTCTATGTTTAGAAAACTATCATTATCGAATTCAGCATGAAAATCTGAATCTACTGATGTAACTTCGACCAGTAAAAACATAAGTTTCATGTTTGAGGAGCTTCACTAGGTCACCATATAGACACGTTCAAATTGATGTCTCGCAAAATCATCAAGTATTTGTTTTGAAAACAATTTTCGGGCTTTCTTACGTCATTTGAACCGCCGAGTGATAACGAACAAAACTATATATTCAATTCGAAAAATATCGTTCCCTCTGAGAAAATCGATTTTTACTGGATCGGTGACTAAAGCTTACAGAATTACCCTCTTATTTTGTGGTTTTGACTATCATAACTCAACTTGAGGGTGTGGGTTCATTGGAATTTAACACCCACACCCACACCCTCTAGAATGTCATCGTCAATTTGTTCGAATAATTCAATACATGTTTACGTTCTGGATAATGGGAGATGGCAATCGACAACCATTGTAATAATATGTGTACAAAAAACAAGAAAAAAAATGTGGAAAGAGTGAAAATCCGTCTTAGATATCAATAATTTTATTATCATACGAAAAAAACTTTAAAAAATAGTATAATACTAAATCATATGTAAAGAATATTACACTTAGAAAAATTGCTAAATTGATTTTTTTACAGTTCTGGACTTCTGTTTGATTATCTGAACCTTTTTAATTTCTAACCAAAAACGTTTAGAACCTTGTCAAGTTTTACATTAAATGACTATAACCTTTTTGAGTTGTAGATTTCTTTTCAGGACTTAAAAAGGTTCACAAAATAGTATCAAAATTTAGAAACTTAAAATGTTCAGTTTGGCACCTATTTTTTAGAGAGCAGCATCACATTCTGGATGGTATGAAGCATAGGTGCAACATACACTTGCTTGACATACTAAATACTTTATCGCTTATTTCTTTTTTTGCTGCGCAAAGTGCAGTATAATATCAGTGAAAGACTAGCCTTTGCCCGAATTCTAATATACGTATTATCAGTATGTATTTCAATTAAATTCAATAGGATTGAGTTGAAAAGGAAAACAAGTTACTATATCTATAATAAAAACAATAATTATTTTGATTCTTTCTGTGATCGATGATTGCTTTTGTTCTGCGGTTTCCCTCATACAATAAGCAGACATCAAAAATATCATATCGCATTAAATGATACACTAATAGAATTTCGTAAATTTTCGATATTCTCATCAATCCACATTATTTTTTTAGGCGTTGTTGGTTGCGATACTTTTATATGGTCGACATTTTTTTCTACGCAGTATTCTCTTGTCGACTCGCTTTTATCCCTTTTATACGGTGTACTACTGTCATTTTCTGTTTGTCTCAGTCAATATCCAAATTTGGATTGGGTTAATAAATGCCTCAATCGTTCAATGTTTTGTTACAGTTATTGAACTATGATAGTTATATACTTTTCCAATGATATTGTGTTCTTCTTTACATTGCTTGACCCATTGAACTTTTTCCCACTAATATATTGCCGTCTAATTGGACAAAATTCATACTGAGAAAAAAGCAATGAAAAAAGTAGCACACTATTGGAGAACATTTTTTTCTATTTGATGACGATTGAAAAACAAAATTTTCAAATATCGCTCTTTTCTTGTTATTGAAAGAGTGTATACAATGAACAGCCGAACGCATTTGTTTATAGCCACTACATTAAGTATGTTAATGACATTTGTATTATACTGCAGCCTGAAAGATACCAGAGCGGCTAGTTTCTTCTTCCAAACGATTGTAGTTGATCCAACACGCGATCTACTTCTTTATAAACGATGTATGTCAAACAGTGTACAAGGTAAGTTTATTTAATAAATACGTTCTTGCTTCCATTTTATTGTTTTAGTCAACAAAAACGTATGCGAATACTTTTTTACTGAAACGAACGATAACTCGATATACTCATCTATTTCAATTATCATTATTTTTTCGACATTTTTATTTCTATTTGGTCAGAACAAAACTATATATTACTTCCATCCTTTAGCATACACAATGATAGGTGCTTGGCTTTTCAATCGTTTCTGTGATGATCTTCCTCTCTGGTATCCAGTCGATATATTCACTATATATTTTTTTATTTGACAATTTATGTTTATTATGGCTAAATGGGAATTCCAGCAATATCCGATATTTTCAATGACTTTGTATCGAGGATGGTTATGTTTGTTAATGGCGTCCGACGCTTTTGTTATTCATGATGCTATACTTCGCTACTTACCATCGCAATTCAGCTTTATAATTTTTTGGTTATTTTCGGTCAAAGATATGTAAGTAGGGAAGAATGATTATTTTTGTGTTTATTGGAAGTTAAATAGCGATTAAGAGAACTGAAAAACTATTTATCTCGAAAGAAAGTTATGACGAGATATTTACATGTCTGCTAAAAACTTTTCTTCACTATGAAATGCAAATTTTTTTATATGAAAAGTTTATCACAGCAATACCAATTATTGTTAAAATTTTCCCTCCAAATCGATTATCACCAAAAAAAAATGAACACTTGGCAAATCTTCGTCAATTATAAAACTTAGCTGATTATTGAATATGAAGTATTTAAGTACAAACATCAGTCCATTTTAGATCATCTTTATTAACTTTTTGTGTTCTTATCCAACTGTAAATGATATTCAATGACAATCAAAATGTCAAGTACATAAGAGAAAGCTCCCGATCTTATTTCGAAAAGATTAAAATGTTAAATTACGGATCAGAAGCTATCCAGTTGTTACCAAGTACTTAGTAATGGAATAGTTACCATTACCAAGGCAAATCGTAGCGGAAAAACTATTATTCACTATAAAAAAAACGACAACTCCTCTCTATGACTATTGTCAGTAACCCTTGTCAACAGTGACATCGCTAAATGTCTATTACATATGATTTACTTCATAAAATGAAACTTTCCATTACCAGCTACTTCAATAAAGGTTACGTAACAGCCCGATTTCGAGAGCTTTCTATTCTGTTAACTCCATTACTAGAAAATAATAGTGAAGTTTATTTTACGTGAATAAAACTTCGTTAAAGAAAGAAATCTAAGTGTTTTTTTTAAATTTAACCTATTGTTTATTATCTGATATCATTGTAAAGTTTTTTTTTATGTATCATATACATGCTTTGCAAAGTTTATATGTTGAAGAAAATGATATGCTTTCGAAAATACTAGAAAAGGGTTAAAAAAAGGCAGGATCTTATTTGATCAGTTCTTTGTTTTCTATTGATATGATAGTTTTACTTTTTTTTTAGTTTTATCTGTTTACATCCAAAAGGATATCTTTATACTTCAAAAACTAATGAAAAATCATCGAGCGATGATCAATTAGAACTACCGAACGATGATCCGTCGGTTTCTGTTCAGATCTATGACACTTGGCATCCGGATAACAATGAATTAGACGAGAAGGGTTATTCCGTAAGCTTGGGTCTCGGGGATTTTTTAATATTCAATTTGATGCTTCTATCGGTATTACCTCATTTATCATCAATAACAATAAAGATATTTATAGCTATTGGTCACATCGTCGTGGTGCAAATTGGTCAAGAAGCAACGTATCGACTCGGTCGTCTTTGTAACCAAAGCGCACAACCTGCTGTTCCTTTGCCTGTCATCATCGTCTCATTGTACACTATTCTTCTTAAAGTTTTTATCAATTATTAAAACGCACATATCACGATATACTTTAAATTCTTGAGCAGTGAATGAAATGAATATTGAAATTCTTCTTTAATAGATTATTTTGAGTCGGACTAATTTCGCTGTCACTCTGAATTTGACTAACTATATAAATAAGACACAAAGAATTATTATTATTATCATCATCAGATATCAAACCGTATTCGTTGAATATATGTATGTGATAATGAAAAGCAACACGTTTTGTTTTGAATTAATGTTTCATCAATGTCTACTCAGTAAAAGAAAAACGGGTGCATCTAGAACCTTTTACGGTTCTAATTTTTTTGACCATTTTTTTTTGTAATGTTTATTTACTCAGAAGTATATTTTACTTTAGCCTATGATAATTAGATATATTTTATAAACAAGATATTTTATGCATCTATTGTACAAATAACAATCTTTACTTTTATTTGAATATAATGCTTCAATCTAAATAGTAATAGCAAACAATTAGAGAAAACAACAAAGAAACCACGTAGAGTCCTTCGAAACAAAACGGATGGCATCGCTTTTGTCGTTGTACATGTCGTCTGTTGCTTGGGTGGTTATGGGACTACGTTGTTCACGTTCAGTGGCTTGTAATGCTCGATTTTTATAATAATTATTTTAGCATGATGAAATACAGAACAGTTCAAGGCACCATAGAACTAAATAAAAATAGAAAATAATAGAATGAAAATTCATAAAGTTGAAGATCACCCAGGTGAAAGACACACGGTCGGAAACAGCAAGCAACAATAGTATACATTAGCGCTTTCGATCGTGTACGGTCGCCGTAATACTCGACTTGGGCATACAAATTTCATCTTTATAATGATATTTCAAATATGTATCTACCAATTTTCTATCATAATGTTACTTTTTCTTTTTCGATTCCTTGCTCAGCTTTACTATTACTAAACCAAACAATAAAAAACAATAGTAAGATATGAGCTTAATAAAAAAAACATTAGAAAAAAAAATGGAAGTAGATAATTTCTCAGTTGAAATCAAAACATTTACCATATTTTTGTTGGTCACGTAGTGAAGAATGAACTTGATCAAATAGCGAAGTTAAATAAAATTACAAGAACGTCTATGAATAAAGATAGACGAAATAGAAAAGAATAAAGAATTAGGACGCCTCGAAGGCTCGTTCTGTACTAGGGATGCAACGGTGACGATCAAAAACCGTTTCACCGTCACCGTTGGACCGGGCCCCGATGGGAGCGGTGAAACAGTGGACCGGGGCCCGGTTCACGGTGAAAGCCGGAAAGACTACGAAATACCTACGGTGAAGGTCGGTTTTTTCTAAGATTCAGAGATATCTCTATCAGTGTGATCTGGCAGCACCACTGCACCGGCCTTCACCGTAGGTGTTTTTTAGTCTTTCCGGCTTTCACCGATGAGCCGGGCCCCAGTTCACCGCTTCGCTGCTCCGACCGGGGTCCGGTCCACCGTTTCACCGGTCCCACCGGGGCCCGGTCCACCGATGCACCGGTCTCAAGCGGTGGAACGGTGAACGATTAATCGTCACCCTTGCATCCCTACTAGTTACCAATCGGTACCTGTGTGCGATGGGAAAATTACCCGTCGATAATGCCCTGTGATGCGAAAATTACCTATCAATAACGGTCTGTGGGGGGCGGGATGAGTGCAAAATTTCTACCCTATATACTTCAACACTCCTTTCATGAGGTGTTTCACAATAATAGCAGATTTGCAATAATTTTTGTAATAAAAAGCAAGAATCTTGTTAGAGTATCCAAGAATATTTTCTATTCTGTGATAAAAAAATCAGACTTGATTGAAAAAAAGTACAAGATTTTTTCCAGGTTAGAGATTTCTTGTCAAACCACCCAGTATTCTGTCTACCGAACGCTCGTCTGATGGGTGTCGGCTTATTACTGATTTAGCATGTTAACATCTAACACTCAGATACATGCACCAACACCCACACCCACACCCGAGCACTCTCTTTTGAAAGGAGAAGATTGGCGAAAGCGTAATGCAAAAATGCAAAAGCAGGATGATCTAGACTATATATTAGAGCGTTTAGAAGGAGACGATCTTGATAAAGATATGTTGAAGAGACGGTTTCGGACATTTAAGAAAAAGTATGATGATCTTTTATTGAGCAATCTATTATCCTGTGATCAAGCGACCCAGAAAGATTCACTAAACACATTGATTTCTAATACTATATGTTTTGCGGACAAAGTAGCCCCAAACTCCACATCCCTTAGTTTGAATCAAACCTTCAAGGACAAAATTCCTGAGTTACTCGCGTATATTTTTGTCATTTGGACTTTGCAAAATACTGAATACTATAATGAGATACGCGGCATCGAGTCTAGCGAAGCTTATCTGTTAAAGCCGCATGTTGCACAGGTTATTTCTATATTTCGTATTCTCGGTATAGGTTATCAAACTAGTGGGAGCTCTAAAAATTTATTTAATAATTTAGTACAGGTAGGCACGGGAGAAGGTAAATCAGTGATAATGGCAGCTATCGCCTGCATTTTTGCTCTGATAGGAGTCGATGTAAATTGTTCCTGTTATAGTGATTCTCTAAGCACTCGGGATAAAGAGGCGTTTGCTTCACTATTTGGAGCGCTTCGAATACAAGAACATATCGAATATGGTACTTTTAACAAATTATGCGAAAATCTTTTGAATGAACATTGCGATGTAAGAGAGAAGGTGCGTGATATGATCCTGAAAAACAAAAGTGCTTTAGAGATAATGGCAAAGACAAAACGCATACGTCCAAAAGTATTATTGATTGATGAAGTTGATGTTTTTCTTAGTGATGAATACTATGGTGGGATCTATACGCCTGTAGTATATTTAAAGCATCCTGTAATAAAAACATTATTAGATACAATCTGGACGAATAGGTCTATCCGAACCTTAGATGGTATCAAAGCAATGCCGGCGTATGCGGCATGTGCTTCTCATTTCAGTAACTGGACTTTTCTTCTGGATGAGGCTATCAAGGACATGATAGCTTCTTTACAATCTTTTCAGTCATCGACTTATCTTGTTCAGAATGATAGAATTGTCTATGTCGAAGGTGAATCTATAGCAGAGAACGTCGTTCGTGGCTATGATACGATTTGGGCGTATTATCATGAAAATAAAAATGGTAAAATTAGTTCGAGCAGTTTAGAGGCTAATGTGGGCATTATAGTCAACTGTGGAGCCTTCTCTTATGCTGAAATGCCTCATGATTTTGCCTATATCACCGGTGTAACTGGTACTTTGGAGACACTTGCTACAGCAGAAAAAGAAATACTTGGAAGGGTGTATGAGGTGAAAAAAAGTACATACATGCCGTCAGTATTTGGAGAATGCCAACGTAGTTACAATTCTAAAAATGATGTTCATGTAGTGAACGAATCAGAATATTTCATGAAAATTCGTGGAGAAATCGATGTGTTTTGCCGTGCAAAGCGTGCGATTCTTGTATTTTTTCAATCTGAAGATAAGTTGATGAAATTTTATCATTCTTCTGAGTTATCATCAATTAAAGAGAGCGTTCAAATAATAACAGAGAAAGTATCTGTAAAGGACCGAGAGCTTTATATAAAACATGCAGCGACCATCGGAAAAGTGACACTATTGACACGAACCTTTGGTCGAGGAACTGACTTTATATGCAATAATCAACAGCTCTTAGCTAGTGGAGGCCTTCATGTACTTCAAACGTTCTTCTCCGAAGAATTATCAGAAGAATATCAGATTACGGGAAGAGGAGCGCGACAAGGAGACTCGGGTTCATATAGAATGATTTTGTTAGATAAAGACTTAGAGTGGGTTCTTGGTGCTTCATATGCGACTAAACTACCAAAAATATTGGGCAGTACACTTTATGATAGTTTGCATGAAGCGCGTAGAGCTATCTTCGAGAGTAAGTGTAATAGCAAAGGAGTTGGCATAGAGCAACGTAAAAAAGACCACAACGCTTCGAAAGATTTTATGACAGCTTTAAATACGGGTAATATTACAGCAGTAAAAGAGTTTTTGAAGAATCAAAATATAGGAGCAAATATAGCAACGGCCTCGTCACGTACAGTTTTACTTATGGATGCCACAGGTTCTATGTCAAGTTTACTATCTGCTGCCAAAGAAACTGTTTGCACAATGTTTGATCGAGCTGCGGATATTTTAAGCGAGAAAGGATTACCCAGTGACGCATTTCAGATGCAGTTTGCGATCTATCGAAACTACAATTCTGAAGAAAGTAAAATTTTGCAAGTTTCTGCTTGGTGCACGAAAGGTAGTGGTTTAAGAGCATTTATGAACACTATTGGCCCTGAAGGTGGATGGGGAAGTGAAGCAATTGAGGTTGGTTTGTTACATGCGGTTCAAGAAAGTGACACGCCAGAGTCAATCTCTCAAGTCATTCTAATTGGAGATGCTCCAGCAAACAGTCAAACGGAGGTCAGTCAGAAACGAGCGAAATTTAGCGAAGCATATTGGAAGAACACCAAATTTACTGCACCAACACATTATGAAACAGAATTGAAAAAATTGAAAGATAAAAAAATTCCGATCCATACATTTTATCTCACTCCAAGCGCACAAAGCAATTTCGAAGAAATTGCTAAGCAGACGGTCGGGCGTTGTAAGGCGTTGAATATTCAATCGCCTCAAGGTGCTGAATCGCTCACACATTTTGTAACCGAAGAAATTCTCAGAAAAATGGCTCTTGATGCAGGAAAGGCTCCTGATATAGTAAAAGCCGTAGTAGAACTTTATAGGAAGAAATACGTGAAAGCTTTTACGGGATAAACAGTTATTCCTAGAAAAAACATTTAAACATTTTTTAATCCTGAAGAGTTCGGATTCCCCATTAGTTTAAATTTACGATCGCATTGGTAAATTGTATGTTGCTTAGTATTTCCGACATGTAAAGGATATCCCAAATATTGTACTTGACATAACCGAACCCCAATAGTCACTTAGCCATGTATTGTCTCTACTTACTTGCTTTTTTGTGATTTGTTTTATTGTCATCCATCGCATTCATTTAATACTTTTTTCTTTTTATTTCTTGATTTTTATTCTAACAATTTCATATTTTGTATCGCTTTGTATTCACAAATTTTAAACTTTTTTTTTCAAAATAAACATTATACTCACTTGTCATTCTATTGATCGAAAATCAATCTTGGCGAGACGGATGCAGTGAAAAGAGTTTCACATAGTGTATGAGATCTGAGTGTGATTAGGACTTTGAATGAAATGAATATTAACATCCGTACCCAAATCAGTTTGAAAAACATACATCATTAGAACTCACTTATACTCAATAAAAAATAATACAAGGTTCACATAATGTTCTCCTATTATTAAGAATGAATTTGAATATTTCTGGAACGGCCAGCAATGTACTAATACCGTTTAGAAAATAAATGAAATGAATTCAACAAGTACGATATAAAAGAACTTTTAGTAAAGAACAACTTGCAAAACTCTTATGGTTTTAACTGGCGAAATTACAGAAAGCTGATTATAAAAAGAAATTCAAATATCTAAAACAAGTGAAATATTCTCAAATAAAAGTCTGAATATTTCCAATATGACACAATTAGCAGAGATAAGCGTTCGTTTTTCCTACTGAAAATCTATCCCAAGGGATACGAGACTCTCAGTAGAGAAGAAATAAACGAATGATTCAAAAATTCTTCATTAATTTTGTTTTTCACATTTTCTGTAAGATATGCAACCAAACATTTGTTTTTCTATTGAAAATCATGTACTCCTCTGTTTATTCGCTTTTACGCTAGACGAACGCATTGTCAAAAATACTATATGATACTGAAGAAAAAGTTCAAACTGTAGAAAAATTAATCATCTTTTTCATCACCGATGAACACACTGTATTATATTGTTTTGACAATTAACGTTTTAAAGACATGCAAAATCTCCATAAAATTTATCATATACGAGCCCATGAAAAAAAAAAAATCATCTATGCTAATATGATAGATGATTCCTTGTCCAGTACTCTATTTAACTTGATATCATCTATTATAATTTCTTTTTTGCTTGTCTCAATAGGATCCGCCTTATTTAAATGAGATATTTATATTTTTTAAAATGATAGTGCAATAATTCACTTTTCGATTAAGTGTGAAAAAAAGAAAGTCATTCTTCTAACAAATCTAACTGACAGCCGACATATAATCATTAATGTGAATAAAAAAAAAAAGAAAAGAAAGGCATTATTTTTCAGGTGTGTATTCCTCATTATCATTGATGATGATGATGATGATGATAATAATAATATTCACGTTTGTTGTTGTCTATAAATGGGAACGAAATAATAATTGACTTTCGACGCTTCAAAAAAAAAGCGAGATATGCATCATCAATATGCACGGCGGCTCTTCTTCTTCTAGTCTCTTTCAGTTAAAATTATAGTTTAGATCATTTGAATCGATAGATGAGAACTGCTATGTATTGATGTAAGTCGATACCAATATACATATGTAAACATTCATTCAAAATCGACACACACACACACACATATGCATGGTTGGATTATAAAAAAAAAGAGCTCATTGTAATGATTGAGAGTAATTCGAAACACATTCAAAGTAGTTTCATCCAAGTGTCTGTATACCCCTATAGTAATGGTATTAGTGAAGGTAAATTGAAACACAAGTGCATTGATTGATCGTATCCTAACTTAGTTCACCCCCCTACCGATCCGCCGTCCATCTTTCATGCCTTATTTGACACCTAGTATTTTTTCTTCTTCTTCTTCTTCTCGAGTGATTGTTTGTTTGATAGTGTGAAGCAAAATAGAAGAATAATAAATGAGTAATGTCAACATACACTAATTGTTATTCTTGATATATATTTAAAAATTTCAATTTATGATTTCATTAGATAAAGAGATTGTATCGTTGTCTATACTGATAGTTGTTTTAGAACAATCCATATGGACACTACGGACACACGTTTACTCATTGTGATGATAAATGTTATGAAGATGATGTAATAGGCCAAGAAGAAGAAATGCTTGACTCAATTTATTTCTAATTTATTTATGTTACGCATGCGCTGTCAAACAAAGAACTGACTGCGATACGACAAAAGAAACATCTTAGATAAAATTCATCTCAAGAGATATAACTGATAGAAAAAATTTATTTGTTTGTTTTTTCGACGGTAAACGGCTTTATGTTATCATATCTACTTCACACCGTATAGAAACACAACACAAAAAAAGGAAGATAGTTAACAGGGTCATGACCGTGTTCTTATGCTTCATCTGAAGTAGAATAGAATGCCTATTCATATTTCATTGCACGCACTGGATAATGATGACGCTAATGATGATTAACATTTTAAAGACGACAAGTGTTTGATTCAAATAGATGGAAATAGTAGGAGTTGTGAAACATGCATTATCATTGGCGATTAACGTTTAACCTAAGAGGAGATTGTCGCGAGGCTAAATATGTGTGTGTTTGTGGCGTTTTCTCTTGGGAGTCATTTGCTTGATAGACACAACACTCACGTATATTATGGTGTGATGCATGCCGAGATTTTTTCCTGATGAAATGATAGTTCATCTATTTATTCATTCACACATTTTTGCATGAATTCATACAATTATTTATGAATATTAGTAAGGCGTTTCCCATGCATAGTGCTTTTTTTCTTCTAAAATATGCAGGTGTAATCGCGTGTTCTACCTTATGAACATATGCATATATCCTATTGTATCGTTGAAATGAACGGCTCAGATTGATCTAATTGATCGTATATACATTTTCTCATTAGGACATCCCACTGTGCCAAGATAATTATTCTTTTTCTTTGTTGCTTTCTTAGAAGCTGATGAAATTCGACAATTTCACTGTACTAGTCGTGTCGGAAGAAAGAAGGTAATCCATCACTACTGTCTTTCTCTCTCTGTCTCTCTCTCTCTCTATCGGCGACCATTGGGCGTTGACGAACGAGAGAACATTTTTTTTCTCATTCTTCTCGTCGCGTTGTCTGTTCATTCGTCATCATTTCTAGATGATCATGCATCTACTCTACTGTCTACTTCTTCTTGTTCTTTTTTCTTCAACATTGATTGAATCTGCTCAACAAGAGATATTTCTAAATGAAGAAACGCCAATTGGCACAATAATATTCGATTTAAATACATTATCACCATCGTTAATAACTTATCAACTGTTAGAAAGTTCGTCGTTGCTTTCATTTAATTCATCGACAAATCTTATATCAATTTCAAAACGTATCGATCGTGATACACTGTGTCCCAATGATGATACTTGTTCAAAATGTCAAATCACAATAAAATTCTATGATATGTTTAATTATGAAATTCTCCTACTAATATTTAACATCAACGATATTAATGATAATTCACCGATATTCAGTTCGAATACGTATTCAATATCGTTAACTGAAAATAATATTCCTGGTATAAAAATTGGCTTATCGAAAGGTGAAGATATTGATTGCCGGGATAATGGCGTACAATTATATGAATTGACTTATATTCTCAATGGTCACATCGTAATATCATCAATAAATCTTGTTCATCAACAGAATCAAACGCAAAATCAACCATTTTATTTGCAATATGATTCCAATTCAGAATTGTATCTCATTGTGAATCAAACTCTCGATCGGGAACTTCAACATGAATATATATTTACTGTAACAGCTAATGATTATTCTCATACGGTATCGTCAAAATTAATTTTAACCGTTCTTGACGTTAACGATCATACAGCACGCTTTTCTCAATCGGTTTATCCAGTCAATATTTCTCACTCGACACTTCCGGGTACGACTTTAATTAAACTAACGGCCTACGATCCAGATCTAGATCATAATGCACGTATTTACTATTCTCTATTGACGATCGATGGAGCTAATAATAAAAATGATCTATTTCAAATTAATTCTCATACGGGTGAATTACGTTTATTAGCAAATTTAAGTCATTTTGATTCGAAAAAAATTTTCAAACTAATTATTGGCGCTTCCGATGGTTCGAATAATGCAATACCAGCTCTAACAACTGTCTACATCAATATGATACCACAATCGATTATTTCAATCACATTCGGTTCCAATCGAATATCGAAAAATTCTTCGGAAGTTTTCATTGAAGAAAATCTACCGAATGCAACATTTATTGCCTATGTAACATCGGATGAAGATCTTCAAGTCTTACCGGAACGTAATAATCGAGGTTTTTTTATTCAAAAATTATCCGAAAACTCTCTAACATTATTAACCGATCGAAGTTACGATAGAGAAATTCGTTCATCATACGACGTTCTAATACGTAGTGGAACTAACGAACGATCGTTTCGTATCGTTGTTACTGATGTTAATGATTTTCGACCCCAATGGAATTCATCATTATTAAATATTAATATCGAATCTCAATTTATGATATTAACATTAAATGCCAAAGATGAAGATGAAAATCAAAATGGAAAAGTCGGCTATCGAAAAACAGGTTATCCATGGCCGACATGGATCGATTTAGTTGATAATAAATTAATTATTAATTGTACAAATGAAACAGATAATAGTTGTTGGCAAAATTTATTAAACGATGAGCTAACAGTTGATGTCGAAGCTTATGATCATGGAAAACCTGAATTATCATCAATCATAACCTTACGTTTATATCATAGTTTAAGTCGAAATTTAATAATTCGACCTGAATATATTCTCATTGGTGTCGGTAGTGTATTAGGAGCATTGTTTATTTTAGTAGCATTAATTCTATGTATATGCTGTCGAAGAAAAGATCGAAAATCGAAAAATATTATTGATGACAATAATCCACAACAGAAAATTATTCAAATATCATCATCATCAGAACAAAGTTCATCGGCAGATTCACTTTACGGATCAGATAAATCAGATAATATTACACTTGAAACAGCAGCCAGTTGCCATTTAGTAAGTTTCGAGTGATAGATTATTTTTAATCTCATATCAATTTTGTTTTCTTAGGATATGTTTCTTTTTTCTCCGAAACGTGGAGTTATATTAACTGATTTACCATATCAATATTCATTTATGAACAAACCAATACATCCGTCGGATAATCTAACTAATAAACTGTTTCATTCAATACAAAACGACCTATCGTTATTAACCGATGCCAAACAAGACATTTTAACTAAACGCGGAACTTACGTTTAAAACTAAAACTAATTTTTATTTATTTTGCTTATGTAAATAGTCAAGCTCAATCCCGCTTTTTTTGTCTTGTATTCACTCTGTTCGACTTGTAATACTATAAAGCTTTATATATATGGTGATAATTTCAACAAGAATTACTTTATAATAATATAAATATTTATAAGAAGAATTACGTCAGCTATTGAAAGAAAAGGGTCAAGGCATTTGTTTGGCATTTAATATGTTTTCGTTACTTCTCTCTCATCAGTTGATGAAATAGGAGAGTGTCTGTATGTCTATACTCATCCGATTGTATATGTGCATCCCTGAAAATGACGGATGAGCATTGAACGATAGACATAAATTCCGCTCTATCGATTATCTTGACATAGAGTCTGTTTAACAATGATACATATATATACATATAGACAAAGAAAGCGAAGGAAAAGTATTATTGCACAAAGAATATGTTTTTCTTTGGTAAACTAATCGATTATTGAAGATAAATATATAACGCATAACATTCTTTTGCTTGTGAGGTCAGTAGAAATGAGTTTTCTTCTGTTGCTATTATCATGCTGCGTTAGTTTGTTCTAATGACAAATTTCGTGAGTTGTAAACTATTTATTTTTCCGCTTTATGGTCGAACAGAATTTCAATGTATCTATGTCATGGGAAGAGAGACACCATGCCGTTTCTAATTGTACAGTTCGAAATTGTTTGACAACGATATGTACACGTTTCATCTTTTGTTTTTTTTCTTCTTAGCGGCAAAATTGGCACGCACCATTATCTCATCAGACTGATCATTCATTCACTTGCATCGACATTGCCTTCCGATTAGATTCACTTTAGAACATTCTTTCTTCCCAATAGGCATCGAGTAAGAAAGGGACTGATCTCATACACATCTGCCCGCACTTTTTTTTCTTCTTTCTATTATTTCGAGAAACCTCCAACTGAGATCTGATTAAATGAGCATACCAACAGCTGCACAATCAAATGTTGTTAATAGTGTATTATGAATCTACAATTGAATTGTACGTGTCTCGTCTAAAAAGAAAATGAATGTATAGGGGGGAACTGACTTCCGAATTAATGTACACATGGGAAAAGAGAAGAAACCATAGAAAAAATGTTTTACAGGATGATCAATTAGATAGGAGAGAAAGCTCGTATAACGGAATGTTCTAGAGAGCAACAAATATTGTCTTCAGAGTAGATCATTGAAAGGAAAAAGAAAACGAGAAGTGTGAGTGAGATTAAATTGTCATTATTTAAACATTGATCATAGCCTCGAGGCTAGTCAAGCTTAACCGGAACTCTAATCTTCTTTCGTCGTCGTCGTCGTCTATATGTCCGTCGGGTGCGATGCACCCCACTACTGAAATTTACTGACAAGAAATAATTAGTTGTAATTAGCTAAAAATATTGTTTATTTGATCAGTTGTCGACTCGACTCACATCTGTTCCAAACGCGAATACACTCGAAGGTTACGTACATGTTACCATCATCGTTGTAATATTATTTCCGATTAATTGAACGTTGTCTGTGCTTATGCATTTTTATTATGTCTTAACGAGCGAGAGAGATAAATTGACACACACAATCATGTGAATAGATTATTTTCTATCGTTTCAAGTCAATCAAGAGGACAGTTGGTAAATATTACTCATTAAACAAATGCCGATTGAGTTCAAAGTCGTGATTGTATAACATAGAATTGAATTATTTCCACTTCACGGCGTCAACATTTGAGTATCGATGTCTATCCGAGCAAAAGAAAAAGAATGACATACGACTAATTTGAATAATCAACAATGAATGTGTCGATGGATGATTAAAGAGAAACGACTACTTGTTCAATATTGTAATCCATTTTGAAGAAAAAGAAAGCGACACAAAACGTGTGAGAATTGAAAATCTCAACAAATATGATTTGATCTGATTGCATGTTTATTGTCAATAGATTTATATCTATGCACAATTTGAATAGTTTCTAATAAAATGTTGATCATCAGATATAAATTTAAAACGATTTATTATATGTTATACACTTCAATGAATGAAGTGAGTAACGGTCAGAGAAACGTTGAACTATGTGTCAAAATTTTTGTCATTGAATGTAATCGATTGCTATCATCATGGGGTCTACAAGTGATAGAATATAACATGAGGTCAATTGTGTTGTCCTTCGTTATGATAAACTATTGACAAATTCATTTGAGATTATAAAATATTTAGCGAGAAAGTGGCAACATGTTGTGCTAAGATATTCTTTGATCCATATATCGAAATAAGTGGAAACCCCATGAATTATCTGAAAGGTTTGAAAAATGAAAAATATTAGAAAATGATTTGCATTTAACAGACAAAGATTTCATTCACTTCCTTTTAACAGAGATCCCCTAGTGCAGGTACTGCCGTACTTGCATTAGGGCGTGGATCAATGGATTATTCGCGTATACACCCGCACCTCAACTGTTTTACCTCAACAATATGTGCGAAAGATTAGTTGCTTGTATTTATTTTATATTGTATTACATTACGTTAGTATCTTTTTCTCATGTAGTTACAATCAAATCATCGATAAGCACGTTAGAGAACAAAAAAAAAAGAAAAAAATTGGGAAGCACCGTGTGTTTGCTGCTCCTCTGACTTTTTGTTTTTTGTTTCTCAGCCACATCGTGCAGATTTATTTACATACGAATATAATTATTTAAAAAATATTGTTGTGAATAAAACAAAGATCGACATAACGTCAAATGTATTATTGTGATTATATTTCATAAACACGTCCTTGAATTCCAATATTAATACCAACTTGATTACATTGTTCTCGCTGTTTACTTTGTTTATCGTATAATGGATTCGAATGATTTAAATGGATTAAAGTAATTTTATGTTCTAATCCTTTAAATTTTTCTAATGTCTGTAAAACAGTTGGATGTGGGATTTCGTCGATGTTACGGTTTGGTAATTCATCGGCACTGAAGAACGTTGCATCAAGAAATGCTTGATCCACATTTTGAACAATATCAATCGGTAATAAACCATTGTCATTTGACCAGCCTCGTTCCCAGCTATCAACATCGGGACAATAGAAAATATGTCGCGATGGTCCACGAATGAAATACGCAACAGTATTACTAAATTCTGCTCGATGTGGAACAATTTGAGATTTAATGAAAAGATTTGCTGAAAGTTGAATTTCATCTTGAGGTAAAATAGGATTCAATTGAAAATTTCCAATTTCAATGTATGTTGACCATGGTTGATTATTTCGAAAAAATTGACAAACACTTTCAGTACCATAAATCTATCATAGATTCAAAAAAAAAATCTTTCTTTTTGTTTTTCGTTAAATCTCATTTACTTTTAAACCTTTAGTATCTAATGTTTCACGTCCGAATTGATATAAACCAACATAATGTCTAGAAATAGACATTGACATAGAAAATACTTTTTGTGTTCTATTTTACTTTCTAACCCCATATGTAAATGAGTTAAAAATATTCCTTCGATTTTAAACGTATTATTAAATCCAAAATGATTTTGTAATAAGTCATATTGAGCTCGAAAATCCGGTGAACAGTCAATAAGCCAAACTTGATTTGTAGTTCGATCAATAATAGCTAAACTAACTGCATATTGTTGCGATAGTCTACCATTATGAACTGCACTACAATTTTTACATTGACAACGTATTTGAGCCATGCCACCATCTTGTGCTACGCCCAGTAGAAGAATTTCAACATTATTTGTTCCCATGAAGATCTTTTAGATCGAGAGAAAATAAATGATTTTGTTGTCTGTATTTAGGTACGATTGATACAAGAGACAGAACTAGTCACATGGTGCAGTCTATGATATGACTACACACATTGAGTAGATGTCGCTAGTGATGGACCTGATTACCATTGGTTATATCTGTAGCTTATCGATGCATACGAAATTAGCAACAACGTCAACAATGGATGAACTAAAAAACTTGTCCGTGTAACAGTTTCATTTTTGGTTTTCGTATTTAGATATTAGATTATTCAGGAAGTCTATAAATGGCAGCAATACGTCCACAATATCCCGATAAAATGAATAATCCAGTATTTCAATAATATCCTTTAAAAAAAGGAATATCTTTTCTTTTTTCTTCTTCAATTTAGATATTTCCTCCAATGCCTCATTCAGCAACAAATGGTCTACCCCGCCCGATATTTCCACCTCAATTCAATCAGCCAACAAATCCTCTAATATTACCTCCAACACAACAATTTCAATCAAATCTAATCAATCAACCCAACTCAAATTCAACTCCACCATTACCATCAATAAATATCTATAATACAAAACCAAGTACAACTCCACCAACAACAAATGTTTACAATCCTCTTGCAGTAAGATAAATATAATAAAATATTCGATATTATCTGTCTTTCCATTCAGAATCATCAACCTCTACTACCAACAACAGTACAAAGTCCACCTGCTCAACCAACCATTCGTCCAATGTATCCTTCACCAGCATCTGCTTATCGTCCTCAAGTACAACAAACTCAGCCTATGCCACCACCTACCTATCCTCAAATACCTAACCAAAATGCTCCGCCACCTTCATCTAACTATCCGTATCCGCAATACAATAACACTGGAACTACTCCGTATGTACCATCAACATTTCCGGGACAACCACCACCGATGCCTTATCCCATGGGTGGTAATACAAATGGTGCTAATAATCAACAAATGAATGGTCCTATGTCTGTAAGTAGATGCAGATTTTTGTTCTGATCGATTAGATTATTGTATGATTTTTAATTATAGAACAACAACAATAATAATAATAATTTAGTTGATTTGCTCAAAATAAAAAGTGTTATTAGTCCATTTGTTGAAGAACCACCAATGACACCATTAGTAAATGAAGAAACGCAACAAATGAGTTGTAGTCCTGAGTATGAAATATATTTATAAAGAATTTTTATTAATGAAAAGTTTCTTTTATTTTTCTTTAGAGTAATGAGATGCAGTCTGAATGTGATTCCACAAACAAAAGATTTACTCAACAAAAGTCGTCTTCCACTTGGCGTTCTCATTCATCCGTTTAAAGATCTTGAAGTAAATCAATCCCTTTTTCATTTTAATCTCATCTCTGTCTGTTTTTTTCTTCTAAAGAGTTTAAGTGTCATTCAAGGTACAAAAATAGTTCGATGTGATGCATGTAAAAGCTATATTAATCCATTTGTTACACTTCTTGACAATACTCGATGGCGTTGCAGTATTTGTTTTCGTAATAATGAGCGTAAATATTTCAACTCTGATTTCTTTCTATTCTAAATTCTAAATTTTGTTTTCATAGTACCACAAGAATTTCTATACGATCCGGCGACAAAAACCTATGGTGATCCAAGTAGAAGACCAGAAGTTCGTTTTGGTACTGTTGAATATGCAGCTACATCAGATTATATGGTAAGATCGAAGGTATTTTGTTTTCTTTTTCTTTTCATGAAATATAAATTCTAGGCGCGACCACCACAACCCGCTATGTATTTATTTTTACTTGATGTATCACATAATGCTATTCAAACAGGTAGAATAGGCCAAGTGCCTCTTGTTTATAAATCTATTTTTCTATTTATTTATTTTCCAGGCTATCTTCAATCATTTTGTGATGTTTTATTTGAAAATTTAAGTAATTTACCAGGTGATGCCCGTACAAAAATCGGTTTTCTTGCTTATGATAGTCGGATACATTTCTATGATTTATCCGATAGTCAAAATGGTACATTTCGTATTATGGTCGCACCCGATTTAGAAAATGTCGAACATAAATTAGATGAAATTCTTCCTGTACCCGATGGTTTAATGGTAATATTGAGTGAATGTCGACCGATTGTTGAAGCATTTCTGAATGAATTACCTAAAGTTTATCAAAATAATCATGAAACTGATTCAGCATTAGGCACTGCTCTTCTCATAGCCGGAAAATTACTTCATGAGACAGGTGGTCGCATAACAGTTGTGCAAACACGAATACCAAACGTTAATCCCGGTGCTTTATGTGAACAAATAGCTAAAGAACCGAAATCGATTGGACCAACGTCAGATTTTTATAAGAAACTTTCACTTGACTACGCATCACAACAGATCGCTTGTGATCTATTTCTTTTAAATAGTCATTATATTGATTTAGCAACATTGAGTATGTTCGATTGGTTTGCTTTTGTTTTTTCGTAATTTTTATAAATAATTTTCTAGGTGGTGTCTCGAAATATTCAGGCGGCGAAGTTAAATACTATCCAAGTTATCATTCTGTTCAAACGCCGTATGAAGTTGAACGTTTTGAAAATGATTTAAGACGGTATTTACAAAGAAAAATTGGATTCGAAGCTGTCATGCGTTTACGATCAGCACCAGGTGGTTAATAAATGTTTTTTGTTAAATAATTTTTTATTTTCGTAAAATTTTAGCTCTTGCAATTCAAACGTTTCATGGTAATGGGTTTGTTCGATCCGTTGATTTACTTGTTTTACCAAATATCAATCCGGATGCAGCTTATGGTATGCAAGTGGCTATTGAAGATTCGTTAGCACAATACACATCAGTTACTTTTCAAATAGCACTTCTTTATACATCAAGCAAAGGTAAGATGATCAAAATAAAAATGATTTCATAGGAAAATTGTTCAATTAGGTGAAAGACGAATTCGAGTACATACACTTTCACTGCCTGTTAGTGCTAATCTAAATGATATATGTGCAAATGCAGATCAAGAAGCGGTGGTTTCGTTAATTGCAAAAATGGGTAAATTTAAAGTTTAGTTATCCAATTGATGAATTCTATGATTTCATTTTAGCGGCTGATCGAGCATCGACATCATCGTTACACGAAGCGCGCGAAGCTTTGACTAATGTGGCGTGTGATGTTATTAAAGCAACAATGCCGAGCAATGCAGCCAATAGAGGATTTTCGCTTGCTGTACCTAATTCACTACGATTGTTACCATTATATATGTTAAGCATGATTAAATCGGTATGGAAAAAAAACTTTTTTTTCCTCGAAATTTGAATTATATTCTTTTTTTACGGTTTAGACGGCATTTCGAGTTGGTAGTACAACAAAACTCGATGATCGAGCGTATTATATAGATTTATGTAAAACATTACCCACGCAATATTTAATGCAAATATTCTATCCGGATCTATATCCAATACATACTATTGAGGAAAGGGTAAGAAGAAATTGATTTATTAAGGGAAAAATATAGCGCCTCTTGAGAAATCATATTGATATGTGTGACTCTCGAGAAATGGTGGTGTTGAATAATTGAAGATTTTTCTTTCGTTTATTTTTATCATTATCTAGAGCCAAATAATTCAAGATGGTGACGAAGAACTTCATGTACCTGAACGAGTTCAATTATCCTATCAACATATTGATTCACATGGCGCTTATATTCTTGATACAAGTGAATATATTTATATTTATATCGGTAAAGCAGTCAGCGATCAGTTCATGCAAAGTGTTTTCAATGTTCAAACATTTTCCGCTTTACCATTTGATTCAGTAAATATTTATAAAAAAAAACGACTACTGCTGTTCAATCGAATTCTATCTTCATTTTTTTAGTATTCATTACCAGATTTAGAAAATCAATTATCATCAAAAATTCATAATTTTCTAACTTATCTTATTCAAAGTCGTCCAAATGGTACTGCAATACATATAATGAGGTTAATATTTCATTTACATTACTTTGTATTAATTATTTATTTTATAGAGAGGATTCTTCCAATCGATATTTATTTACACGTTATCTTGTGGACGATAAATCCGAATCGACCATGTCCTATCAAGAATATTTACGTTATATTCGAGAACAGATTACTAAATGATCCTTCGTGTTTAATTATATTTATTATTCATTTTTTTTCATTTTTCTTTTATTGTTCTTTATGGTATCTGTTGATCATGAAATTTTATAAGACAAAAAGCCAAATTTATTTGCTGCAAAATTTCAAAAATAGAATGATTTAGGATTATTCTGGGTGTTTCCACCAGCTTCCTCCCACCATTTACAGAAAAGTTTTCAAGTCCCGTTTTATTGGTTTCATCTCGTAGAGATTTTTGCGCTGATCATTTTTTGTTCTGCGTTTTCAACGATTAGTTGAGAAATAAGAAAGATATCGAAGAAACATTGAAAATAAGGTTTTTCACAAAAAATGCAGTCTATTTCGGTTTTACGACGATTTCTCAATGAAGCACTCAATCGATTGAGCTAATTTTTTTGAAATCATCGAGACTGATCGAAGAGCTTCGAAAAATGTTATTTTCGAAGTGGTTTGATCATTAGACTATTACACAGGACCCCTAAAACTTTAGTTTTCAAGATACAAATGTTCCTTAAATAAAACTCTTAAATCGAATTCTGTTAGAAATCGTCTCTTGCCATTCGATAGAGCGGAAGCTCCTCTATCGAACTAGTACAAGGGTTTTCTATGGGAGTTAGGTTTGGACTGACAGATGCTAAAATTCCAAAAATGGATGCATTTTAGCAAAAACGGGCTCGTATTTTGGCAGTAACTTTTATTTAGCATTGCTGAAATGAAAAACTAATAACAAATTCAGAACCAGCATAAAAAACTGGATCTAGGTAGGTTTCTTTTCAGATTCATCAGTGCATGGAATTCATTTTTTCCTTGGCCAATACTTATATTTTCTATCCTGGAAAAATAAAAATTTTTGTTAACAAAAATCTATTTGAAAAAAACAGGTCTGTATTCGATCAGATATGAATGAAAATCAACTATCTAACCCAAGAATGCTCTTCCTTCACTCCCAAGATGGTTTCTAGTATTAATTAGCATAGATCATTAGGCCTTCGTCAGTCAATTTCTCATTAATCTTCAACGTGGATGGAGAATACATCCTATTCCGCAATGTTGAACATTCCGGAACCAGTGCCGCTCACGGAACCAATTCCATCTAATTCCCGAAATTCCATTTATCACTTCCAACAGAATTCCCGGAATCACTGCCGAGCAATTCCATCTAATTCCCGAAATTCCATTTATCACTTCCAACAGAATTCCGGAATTCCCGGAATCACTGCCGAGCAATTCCATCTAATTCCCGGAATTCCGTTTATCAATTCCGATTCAATTCCGGAATTACCCGGAATTCAAACGAATTCCGCCTAATTCCCAACGGTTCCGGAATTCAGCGCACTTACACCAACATCCACACCCACACTTATCGCAACACCCACACTAACACCAACACTTATGCTAACACCCACACAGACACCTACACTTATGGCAACACCCACACCATGCAATTCCGGTACGGAATTCCGGGAATTAAGTCAAACAGGAATTCATCGGAATTGAACGGAATTACACGGAATTCCGTCTAATTCCCACCGATTCCGTATTGACCTAATTTCGGAATTCCAGACCGGAATCCGTTCGTCACGAAATGGATAGGACAAGCTAGAAGAGTGATACAAGTTGTAATTCCGGAATTCCTTGAGATTCCGGAATTGAGTGATCAATGGACACTTGATACATCTGATAGCTTGGTGACGAATGCAATTCCGGTACGGAATTCCGGGAATTAGGTCGAACAGGAATTGAACGGAATTACACGGAATTACACGGAATTCCTAGGAATTGCGTCTAATTCCCAGCGATTCCGGAATTGAGTGATCAATGGACACTTGATACATCTGATAGCTCGGTGACGAATGCAATTCCGGTGCGGAATTCCGGGAATTAGGTCGAACAGGAATTGAACGGAATCACATGGAATTCCTGGTAATTCCGTCTAATTCCCACCGATTCCGTATTGAGCTGATTCCGGAATCGGACGGTGTTCATATTTGACCTAATTCTGGAATCGACGGAACTGGTTCCGGAATGTTCAACATTGCGGAATTGAATGACTGCTCCGTGGATGATGAAAATTTCAAGTTTAACTCCGCATGACAATTGTTGATAAATATAGATACTTCATTAAGTTGTTCTTTTATCCAAGGAAAATTCTTTTATTGAATAGATTTTTTAAGTTTTTCAAGTAATCTTTTCACCACGAAAGTTATTCTGTACTAAGTATTGATCCATCGTTGAAGAAGCGGGATCAGCAGAGAGATCGAAATACTTGGACTAAGAACGATCATAGCCACCATGGTTTCAATCAATTAAGGAATCGATTTGTGTAATTAGTGATGTTGAGGTGAGTCTACATCTGACTTTTTTTTATCCCCACAGGATCGAATTGGTGCTGGCTTCGAATTTGATTAATCCACCCTAAAATATAATAGCAATTAAAGTAATGTGTGTCATGTTAGCGTCAGAGAGAAATATTCACCTTCTGGTTTATCACGGTTCCATCGGTTGAGTAACTGATATTTCTCGCAATGGTTTTGATTCGCTTTTGGTTCATGTAGAAAACATTCATCGAGCTATCACTCTGAGTAAATTTATATAGATCTTCAGGTGTTAATATAGCATCAGAAGTGGTTCCACTCAAAACCCTTCTTGTTGCCCGATACTTGACGGCGGCACCAATGCCATCTACAGCACCCTTTCCATGTGCAGTGGCACTAAAAGACCACGATGCAGGAATACCAAAATCTACTTGATGGCATGTTAAATTCAATATGCTTTTGTTATTTTTGAAGTGTTGCGGAGCACCGTCCGAGACGTAATTCAATCGTTTTACTGTTGGATAAATGCTTTGTACATAGTCACTGATGATGCTTTGAGCAGTATGCACGAATTCGACATCATGTGCAAGATAATCACTTATGATTATCAAGCTATGGTGTTTTTCTTTCGCGGTTTTGATATGGACAGTGAAAAGCGTCGCTTGTTGATTCGTCCAATGAGCTTGCATAATTTCATTTTGAGCTAGTAGAGTGTGGTTTTCAGCAAAATCCATATGAACGACGATAGTTTCATGTTCATCGGCTTGGTCTTTGATCATTTTGATGTAGCTAGACTGTTGACTTGTAATGTAAGAATGTTTAACGTAAGTTTTCCACTGACAGTCAAATTCTTCTAGTAGATCTTCAACCGATCCGATATTTTTTTGCAATAAAATTTTTTTATCAGCATTGGAATTTTCGCCATTACTTTTCTCAGTCGATGATACAGATTTTCGCCATATCATCCATGAGCAATCATCGAATAAACTAATTTGGTTGTTCAGAAAATGTTTGAGATATTCACTTGGTTGATTGTCTCGACCTTGAACAAAAAATCAAAAGGACATTCAAATGTTTACGAATAGATGTGAGTGTGATGCTCTGATAAACCCATAGTACATGAAAAGTCCGTAAAGAACTTGATTCATACTGTTCATTCACTCACATTGTCTGCATTCATTGAAAAAACATTCCTCGGTTGGTGAGTGACAGACCAAATCGGATATCAACATTTTGCTTTCGATCTTTGTCAAACCCATTTTATTCCATCCCTAGTCATGAGTTTATAAAGAGATTGTAGGTATTTCAATTAGAATAATCTTACCTGAATTAAGAAATCGAAATTCTCGTGATAAATGCAGGCGCATACATCGTGAGGTTTCAAAATCTTGACACACTTTGGCTTCAGAGAGTAAAACATTCCCCTGGAAACTGATTCTAATGAATCTCTGTCTTTCAGCTTTTTTAAGAAGACAGCATAAGCTTGTCCCACTGTGAAATTCATAAATCGGACTGGAATCGGTTGCTTTTTCACATGGATCACGTCTTTCTTGTTTGATGTTTGTCGACTAATAATGTCTTCTTGATAGAAGGCTTGTATTTCGTCAACCAAAAGAGGATTAATTCTAGGGTTTCCACTAAAGTTCGTTGGTGTTGCTAGAATTCCGAATGAGCCTCGTATTTCTAATGCTCGACGCGACTGCCATTCATTGCAAAAAAAGAAGTTTTCGATTTGTACTCGACCCCAGGTAGGCGGAGATAATGTGAGAAGGCGCACTTGATCATCATAATCACTGGAATCAAACAGACGCTTCAGACCATCGATTAATGATACATTTTCTTCTGTTGTGAGTAATGTCACGTTGGACTTTAATGTCTTGGTACTAGGTACATGACATAGTTCATCGGCTAATTTTCTAATGCCTTGAATCGCTCTTGTAACATCCCGCTTTAATGCACCGGTATTCCGTCTAAAAAGAAACGATGCAAGAGAAATTTCTGATATTTTACAAGCTTACGTATCAAGAATTGGTGTAATGCTTAATGCTTGAAAAACTTTGTTTAAGATATGCTTTGCTTGTTGTTGTCGGTATCCATGTTCACTATCATCACTATCCTCACTTCCTGTGAAAGATTCAGGTGTCGATGATTCCAATTTTTCATTCATTTGATAATCAGCCATAGATAAATCGTTCGTTGTTGAATGCAGTTGCCGCTGATTTTCTGTATTTTCATCATCAACATCCATCACTTCACCCCCATCTTCTCCCATATTCTGTTGATGAGATTTCGTAGCATTGTATATTGCATACTCTTTCTCATAACAGGTACGACAAAGACGATAACCAGTGAGAAACTGACCTGTTTCATCGATCATCCCATATGTTTCGCTGATATGTCTTGTTAATTCGGCATGAAGTCTGCGGTCTCCTTTTGGATGACTCGGTCTGCAGCCGAGTTTCGTAGTACTAAGATGGGCTACTGGATGAGCACACCAGTCAATCGGCATTATAACACGAAATGTAAATTAACTCTTTTTCTCTTCGAAGACAAATTTTTGATATTTTCTTTCCCTTCTGTTCGTTTATATTCTTACAGACCAATAAAAACTCTTTACTTTGGTCCTCCTTACTCACTATTCATTACAAATTCATCGGTGAATGATGTGATACGATCCGAAAAGTGATGCTATCACATCCGTTCGTAATTCGAGAAATGAAAACATGGGCTTTAGAATGATTCATGGTATTTTCTATCCGTCTTTCAGATACTGCAAGATTTTCATCATCCACGTTGAAGATTGATGAGAAATTGGCTGACGAAGACCTAATGATCTATGCTAATTAATACTAGAAACCATCTTGGGAGTGAAGGAAGAGCATTCTTGGGTTAGATAGTTGATTTTCATTCATATCTGATCGAATGCAGACCTGTTTTTTTCAAATAGATTTTTGTTAACAAAAATTTTTATTCTTCCAGGATAGAAAATATAAGTATTGGCCAAGGAAAAAATGAATTCCATGCACTGATGAATCTGAAAAGAAACCTTCCTAGATCCAGTTTTTTTGTGCTGGTTCTGAATTTGTTATTAGTTTTTCATTTCAGCAATGTTAAATAAAAGTTACTGCCAAAATACGAGCCCGCTTTTGCTAAAATGCATCCATTTTTGGAATTTTAGCATTTTTCTGTCCAAGCCTAGCTCCCATGAAAAACCCTTGTACTGGTTCGATAGAGGAGGTTCCGCTCTATCGAATGGCAAGAGCCAATTTCTAACAGAATTCGATTTAAGAGTTTTATTTAAGGAACATTTGTACCTTGAAAAGTAAAGTTATAGGGGTCCTGTGTAATAGTTTAATGTGCAAACCACTTCGAAAACAACCTTTTTCGAAGCTCTTCGACCAGTCTCGATGATTTTAAAAAAATTAGCTCAATCGATTGAGTGCTTCATTGAGAAATCGTCGTAAAACCGAAATAGACTGCATTTTTTGTGAAAAACCTTATTTTTAATGTTTCTTCGATATCTTTCTTATTTCTCAACTAATCGTTGAAAACACAAAACAAAAAATGATCAGCGCAAAAAGCTCTACAAGATGAAAGTACTTCAAGAAAGATCCAATGATCTTCATGTAACGATGGGAGGAAGCTGGTGGAAACACCTAATGTTATTGATAAGAGATATAGGATTTCGCGTTCTTTGGACCATTTATTGACTATAGAAAAATAACTGCTTCAACGCGTTGCTAGAAGGTTGAGTTTACATATACCATTTTCAGAATCAGAATTTATACTGTGCTACGTGTTTTTGCGATTGAATCTTTTTTGTATAAATTACATATAATATTTCACTATACTTTATTTAAACGAGAATCATTCCTCATTCCAATATATATTTCTATTGCTCCATTATAATTATAACTTAAAAATATTCTAGAAGTAAGAAATGCTCTATTGAAGAGAAAACGAAAAAGATTCTAGCAAAAATATAATTTAACTAAATTTTGAAAACTAGTAGATAAACATAGTTCTTGACTTGATTGCTTCTATTTAAAGTCAAATATTTGATAAAGTTAAAGCTATAGTCATTCTTCTACGAATTTTGTTATTAAATATATATAGTAATGAGCATCCCGATGTTTTTGAAGAAGAAAAGTGACGGATCCTGCATAATCTGTAGAGAAATTTTTTGACTATTATGAACAAATATTAACCTAAAATACTACGTCTTCCTCTCGTTTAGTATATTTACTACTGTTAAAGTCACGTATTTTCCTAGTAGCAGCAATGATGAGTATCCATCCAAACAATTTATTTAATTTAAAATTAACTTTAAATAAAATAAACTGTAAATTGACACCCTCAAGATAGGAAAATAATACAACGTACGCATATAATAAGCTCATATAAGAAATAAATCGTTATATAATTATTATATGTTCATAGAAAATATAGACTCTCAAAAAATACAAAGTAAAATATACATGTCTATATAGAACTATTTTGATGCCAAAAAAAGAGCATTAGAGAGAACTATATTGTTTCTATAGAATAATCTTCCAGTATATAGAAAAAAAACTTATTCTAAGGAATTTCTAGAAATAGAAAAAATGATCTATTCAAAAGAATTTTACTCGATACTTTCGAAATTATTTCAGCTATACTCTAGAAAGATTTCATTTTATTCTTATACGTTTTCTCTTCTAGTTAATATTCCTGCTAATGCTAAATGGGCACAGAACGGCGTGACTATTGCTGGAGGTCACGGGGGAGGGGATGCCACTAATCAACTCTACCGCCCTTATGGTCTCTTCGTTGATGATGATCAAACAGTGGTTATTGCTGACTACGAGAATCATCGTATCATGCAATGGAAGAACGGTGACACAACGAATGGACAAGTTTTTGCTGGTGGTAAAGGCCAAGGAAATGGATTGAATCAATTGAAATATCCAAGTGATGTATTAATTGACAAAGAGAATGATAGTCTCATCATTTGTGATCAAGGGAATCGACGAGTTGTACGATAGTTTTGTCATAGTAGTACAGCACAAGGAGAAGTGCTCATCGACAACATTCGATGTTATGCATTAGCAATGGATGATCAGAGGTATCTCTACGTTTCTGACGAAGGAAAGCATGAAGTAAGACGATGTCAATTGGGTGAGAAGAATGGCATTCTCGTAGCTGGTGGTAATGGTAAAGGTGATGTACTCAATCAACTCAACGGACTGGCATATCTCTTTGTCGATCGACAACAGAATGTCTACGTATCAGACTACAGGAATCATCGTGCAATGAAATGGAATAAAGGCGCACAAGAAGGTATTGTGGTCGCTGGAGGACAAGGTGAAAGGAGTGCTCTGACACAATTGTCTTATCCTGAAGGAATCTTCGTTGATACGTTGGGTACACTCTATGTAGCAGACGAGGGGAATCATCGTGTAATGCGTTGGACTCAAGGAGACAAGAAACGAGGCACTGTAATTGTGGGTGGAAATGGTCTAGGAACAGGAGCAAATCAGTTCAACGTTCCCGTTGGTTTGTCTTTCGATCGACATGGTAATCTCTATGTCGCCGATATGGGTAATAATCGTGTTCAACGATTTTCTATCGAATAAGACTTGTGAATTACTTTTTCTTTGTTCGTTTCTTTTTCCATACTTTGAAATAAATGAACAAAAANCCAACTGATTTATTAATTGACAAAGAGACGGATAGTCTCATTATTTGTGATTGGGGGAATCAACGAGTTGTACGATGGTCTCGTCGTAGCGGTACAACACAAGGTGAAATACTCGTCGACAACATCCAATGTTATGGATTAGCAATGGATGATCAGAGGTATCTCTACGTTTCTGACGACAAAAAACATGAAGTAAGACGATATCAATTGGGTGAGAAGAATGGCACTCTCGTAGCTGGTGGTAATGGAGAAGGTGATGAACTCAATCAACTCAGCTACCCGACATATCTCTTTGTCGATCGACAACAGACTGTCTACGTATCAGACAACAACAATCATCGTGTAATGAAATGGAATAAAGGCGCAAAAGAAGGTATTGTGGTTGCTGGAGGACAAGGTGAAGGGAATGCTCTGACACAATTGAAGAATCCTCAAGGAATCTTTGTTGATACGTTAGGTACACTCTATGTAGCAGACTCGGCGAATCATCGTGTAATGCGTTGGACTCAAGGAGACAAGAAACAAGGCACTGTAATTGTGGGTGGAAATGGCAAAGAAGCAGGAGCAAATCAGTTCAACTTCCCCGCTGGTTTGTCTTTCGATCGACAAGGTAATCTCTATGTCGCCGATCGTAATAATAATCGTGTTCAACGATTTTCTATCGAATAAGACTTGTGAATTGTTTTTTCATTGTTCGTTTCTTTTTCTATACTTTGAAATAAATGAACAAAAAAAAGAAATTTTCTTTTACTCTTTCGCTTCAAAGAAAAGAAAAAAGCTAAAATATAAGATTACGTCATATGTTTCTTTTCTTCTTCTTTTATTTATTTGTTAAATGAAAAGAAATGAATTAAATAAAAGAATTTGTTTTCTTTCGCAAAATATTTATTCTTGACATGAAAATTAATTTGTTACTTTGAAAATATTTTATTCCTGAAAAGAAAATTTGTATTATTTAAATGAAAAAAAAAATGTATATTATTTTTACAAATTTTAGTAGTAAAATGAAAAAAATTACTGGTACAAAATTATTATTATTAGTAAAACAAAAATAATTTATTAGTAAAATAATAATAATTATTAGTAAAAAAAAATAATTTATTGATAAAATAAAATTACTTACCACCAGTGAAATGAAAATAATTTATTGATAAAATAAAAAATAATTTATTAGAAAAATAAAATAATTTATCAGTGAAATGAAACTATTTATTGGTAAAACGAAAATTATTTATTAGTGAATTCAAAATATATGATTAGTGAAATGAAAATATTTATTACTGAAACGAAAATTAATTTGGTTCCTTGAAAATATTTTATTCATGAAATGAAAATTTGTATTAATTTCGTAAAATATTTAAGATTTGAATAAAAAATAAAGTTTGTATTATTTTAAAAATATTTATTATTTAAATGAAAATTTGCATAATGTATTGGGTTGGCAAGAAAGTTTTTGTGTTTTTTTCGAAATTTTTATTTTTATTTTTTAACTTCAAGAATAGAACTAGCTTTCAACAATGTATGCTCCATTAGTATCTATGGCTTGTCGCCAGCGCTCTGGTAGCGAAAAGTTCACACGTTCGTAGAAGTCCTGGGACTTTTGGCCGAAGAAGTCGGCAAGATCCATTTTGAGGTGCTTTTCGTCGTCGAATTTTTTCTCGTTTAGATGATTGGACGGCGAATGGTACAAGTGGTAGTCTGTAGGAGCCAAGTCTGGAGAATAAGGTGGATGTGGAATAGTAATCCATCCGAGCTTCAATAATTTTTCCCGAGTCGACTTTGCGATATGAGGTCTGGCGTTGTCATGCAAAAAATAAATTTTGTCCTGCTTCCCTTGAAGTTTTGCTGCAACCCGGTTCAATTGTTTGCACTAGAGATCAGCAGTGATGGTACAGCCAGTTGGCAGAAGTTCCCAATGAATAATTCCTTTTGGTCCCAACCAAACGCTAAGCATGATCTTCTTTGGATGGAGATCATTTTTGGGCGTTGATACACCTGTTTGTCAGCTCCCAGCCACTGTCGCTTGCGTGTGTGTGGTTAACATGCAACACCCACTTTTCATCGCCAGTAATAAGATTGTGGAGCCATTGGTAGTTGTGATGAGACGTTAATAATTTCATACAAGCGTCAACTCTGTGTTGGAGCTGAAGTGGTGATAATTCATGTGGTATCCAAACTCCATATTTCCACGTTTTGCCTAATTCGCGCAGATGTGTTTCCACTGTAGCATGAGAGCACCCAAGTCGCTCTGCTAAACACCGTGTAGTCAATCTAGGATCTTCTTCGGCAAGCTGCTTCAAAACATCCATATCCACTTCAAGTGGTCTTCCGGCACGAGGTAAATCGTCGAGTTCGAAGTTATCGTTTTTGAACCAATTGAACCAATCTTGCGCTGTATGAATGAAGAGTGCATCCTTGCTCATCGTGCTACATATGTTGCTTGTTGCTTCCGTTGTTTTGTGACCCAAACGGAATTCCTGAAGTAAAAGCACTCGCAGCTCTTTGCAAGATATGTTCATTCCTAACTCGAGATCAACATCCATATTTATATTTTTTTATTGTTCGAAAGATATTCGTGTCCCCTTTATACACCATTAGTATGGAAACTTCTAGAACTCTCTTGGCTGTTCTATGAAGTTTTGCAAAAACAACGCAGAAACTTTCTTGCCAACCCAATAGATAAAAAATGTGTAATATATTGTAATTGAAAATAAGTATATAGTATATCAGATATATGTATTTATATAGAAATGTAAATAAATAAGGACTTGAAAAGTTTTGTTGTAAAGATCAAATGAATTTTTTCTTTTTTAATTTCATATTAAATTATTTTGCATAATAATTAAAAAAGCATCCTATTTCGATAGAATATTGAATATATTTTAATTTATTTTGCAAGAAGTAACTGTATTTTATTTAATAACAATATTTATCCATTAGAAGCTATTCCAAAAATTAAATAGTTATACGCAAATTCGAATAGGTACACAGATTTAAAGCTAAATGAATAAATAAATAAACTGTTTGTGTGAGACTCTCGGTTGTTATGTCTTGTGATTTAATTAATTATGTGAATAGCTTATTCACGTAAAATGAGAATGTTGTCTGCCCTTACGAGAGTTCACAAATACGAAATAGCTTACCCGGTTTGTTACACACCAGGATTAAGCTAATGAATGTTAAATGATGTTTTATTTAAATTAAAACAAAACAAATATAACATCGAAATAAGCAAAAATAATAATAAGGGTAATAATAGAAAAACAATAAATGGACCGGTGTGGAAAATATAAAACAACAACTAACTAAAAACGAAACGAAACGGCGTAATAGAAACGAACAGGTTAGAGAAACAAAACGACATTCAAGAAAACGTTTAGTGTCAACCAACGACACCTGTTGGCGCTAACAGTTTGTATCATTTAAACGAATCTTTTTTTCTGAGAGATAAATTTAATTTACATATATATGATTCTAAATAAAAGTTTTACATCGTGTTTATTATTTCACTGTTTTCATCTCGCTTTTTTTCAACAGATAAAGATAGTTATGAAAAGATATGCAATTTTAAATACCTACAGGAATGCCTTAATATTGATTGAAACAAAATCTTGAATTGCTTCTCATATATGGTTTGAGTAGGATTGGAAAAAAGAACTGTTAGTGATCAGAATTAGAAAGAATAAAAGGAAGTAACTGAAGAATACTATGATGTTAGAAATAGATGTACTATTTTTAATAGCCCATTTTTTTAAATAGCTATAGGCACTTTCAAATAGCGGCATGCTTAATTAAAAAGTATCTCTTTTGAGAAGCTATACATATAATTACCTGTATGAAATGCTATTATAATAAAACTCATAAAAAGCAAACAAAAACAAACTGAAGGTCTATAATACGCGTTACCAAACTTTTACAAATTTGTGTCTAAGATCTTATTGCAGATCTTGATAGAAGAATAATGTGAATGTGTTTATGTTGTAGCGAAAATTTTAAGATCTAAAACGATACATTTTTCTATGACTTTTATTATGATTATGATCTTGCTTTTACGATGTTTCAAGAAAAAAAAACGTTTTTCTGGAGGCGGTGACCTTGAAGAAACGATGAAGGACATTTTGGAAATTTTATAGTACACAGAAAAACAAAATTTGGCAATAACGTGGGGTGCTATTAAATCTATTTCGAGATTAATTTAAAATGCCACGTCGATTTTTCCAACCAATAACTATTCATGAAACACATATCTGTGGCATCGGCCTGGCCACAAGCTGTTACGCGATCACATTCGATTGTTTATTCAATATGCCCCCCCCTCTGCGCCTGACTTATCAAGCACTATCAATTCTCGGATTGTTTTCTTCCTGCATTTGTAAACTCTAATTGACATATTATTACAACAATTATTTGTTGATAAATATCATTCACATAAGATTCTGAGAATTGAGTTCGACAAACTTAAAGAGGTTCGCTTATTCAAGTTGATCTAATAATTGTTATAAAAATGATAATCGAACAAGATGTATTTTTAAAATTTTAACGAACAGCTATATCATCCTATTAAAATATCATATTTTCCCATAACAGTCGTTGTTTTTTTGGTAGTCGCATAACATACCATCGACTTATACAACTTTTCTGTTTTTCTTTTAAACGAATTCTTTCAGTAACCAAAGTACAGGCATTTTTGTCTGTGCTGGTCATGTCCTATCATTAAATTGAATTGAATTTTTCTCCACAAAAATCACATATTGGATTAGTACACTTAATTTTAAGATGTCAGTAAAATAATAATTCATCAAATGTATTCACATTGTAATTAACTAAAATATTATTAAGTACGTTCTTTTTGTTATATTTCGTAATCCTTAAATATATCATTCTCGTGACCGAGCAGTATCTTTAAAAAAAGTTACTTTTGGAATAGAAAATAATTTGATAACTGGGTTTGTTCAAGATATTCTGTAAATTTGATTATATCCCGCGATGAGAAACATCTAATATTCAAATGAGATCAACATATATTACATTGACGATGTTCACGTGACATTTAACATAGTTGTTGTAAAATAAGATTACATAGTCAACAAATATATGATCCATTGATAGTTTTTCTGTTTCTTGCGTCAAAATCAAACATAATTGAATAACACATTGTAATTTCAACTACGTAGTAACATAACTTCTGCTTTTTATTTGTATTCTTTTCAATTTTGTTTTCATCAACAGAACATAAGTTTTGAGCTAAACATATAGAATTTCATG
>CAJNYU010001724.1:152311-190803 GCA_905331475.1 Rotaria socialis | reverse complement strand
GTTTATGACTCGTTGATAAACGGTTGAAAAGGGTTTGCGACACGTTGCACTTTCATAAACCCTTTTTTCGTTTATTATTCTACGTTTTTTTTTTACAGTGTACTTCGTTTGATTGTTTCAGTCAATAGTTTAGGTGTTGCCTATGATATCGATAATATAGATTTTTTATGATAACATAGATTCCTACCTTATGTTGAGTAGATGTCACGCTCGAGTCAGTATCATCGATAGTGTTAATTGTCGATTCTAACAAATATGAGAAACCTTAAGATGTAATTACGACGGCCTGGCCTATCTCACTACTCACTTGATGGATATGACATTTTGTATTGACGAAAAGTATCGAGATGAGTCGAGCAAGGAGTAAAGGAAATCTGCAATCAAAACGAATTATCATAACATTCATCTCATTTGATTTTTTTAGGGTTCTGCTACTATTTGCATAAAATATTTCTGAAGCATCCTTCTGATTGTGATTGGCCCAGAAATTCTATGGAATCAATCATGCATACAATCAAACTGAACGTTGTACTAAATGAATTTCTAGGACACACAAAACATCTACAGTCACACACAAGCACATCAAAACATTAGTCTTTATTTTATTTATTGCTTCATGTCATCGATAATGATGATAGTTTGTTCTTGTTGCTGCTGCTTTTCCAACATCAATGCCATTTCAAGCAATTCCTCATCAGATATTTCTGGTATTGCATCGTTGGTCGTGTTTTTCGGGACGACCATGGTAGCTGCGCTCACAAATTTCATTGGAGATAATGTTGCAGTGTCGCATAGACTCATCTTCTTTGAATTGTCATGTTGAACCATGAACGTTTTCGCTTCCATTTGAATCTCACCAGAAATACTTCGTTTAATTATTCTAGGCGATAATTCAGATGTGATCTATGATAATAATAGCAAATATATCTTATGAGAACAAATGCCATGTCTACTTTATCTTGGTAAGATGCCATGGGTGAGTTTGAAGAATTGCTTGTATTCATGGTTGTTGTTGTTGTTATTTCTAAGAAGATAAAACATAAATCAAGAAAGAAAGAATCACAAAGAGTAATGCTTCTTGCATTACTTACTTGATGTATTTGACATTTCTTTTGTTGAGTAGTAAAATCGAGGTAAGCTCAGAAATAACTGAAGAAAATCTAGAATGAAAATATTCTTTGTTAGTATTTGAGTTTCCTGTGGTTTTATATGCTTGTCTGGTGATGATAATAAATTATTTTCTACTTTGGTTTTCACATTATCAAAGACATTTCAGGTAACAGATTATCTCACTATCTTGTGAGAACCAAAAGTGCTCCTATGTAACAAAACAGCAATTCTTGTAACAAAAGCTATTGGAAATATGAAAAAAGGACACTAAAACGCGAAATATTCTGCATTCAAAGGAGAAAAATGTCCCACGAAACACGCTCTTGCCACTCACCTACATGCGAGCTATTCTTCCTATATTCCCT
This sequence comes from Rotaria socialis, assembly GCA_905331475.1. Taxonomy (NCBI): domain Eukaryota; kingdom Metazoa; phylum Rotifera; class Eurotatoria; order Philodinida; family Philodinidae; genus Rotaria; species Rotaria socialis. Next base: position 189,328 of record CAJNYU010001724.1, on the reverse strand, counting down.
CTTGCATGCTGCCGTTTCCCTTATCAAACCTCTATTAGACCTAGTGAATATTCAAAAATAGTATCATCACTTTTTATCATAAAATCTATATAGCTCTTTTGCGGCTTGAATTTCATATAATTTTCGGCCTAAGTATGTTCATTTTTATTTGTTGGAAAAAGCTCATAAAATAAATATGTAAATCAGCTGTAAAAAAAAATTGATTTCGTTCTTATAATTATCTCAAGTAAAAACTGATAGTTAAAAAATGTTAGCTGTATATTTAATAGTAGGCAAATAGTTTGTCAAATCAGATTATGATTTCTCGAAAATAATCGGAAATCGTTCTAAAATTTTGGTGTATTTAACTAAAGGAATCAACAAAAGGATTACTTTAATTAACAGCAATTTACTTTGCCCTATGCACATGACTGTAACTTGAAATAAAAAACAAATTAAAAAAATGATGCCATGTTCCACGAATGATATACGAAATGAAAAACATTTTTGTTATCGCTTCGAAAAAAGTCTATGCAAGTTTTACACACATAGAAAATTACTTCAGAATCATATTAAATCGTTGGGAAAAAATTCAGCTGGTCTTGCTGTCTGTAAAAAATGATTGATAAATTGGTGAAGATTGTAATCTTATAAGTGTACAATGAGTATATATTGTGATTTATAAATTCTTTCGATAGATATTTTAAATAGAAAATGTGAACTATTCGGAGCGATCGTGCTGCTGAAAGAAAACGTCATTGAGAATGCCTCGTTATTCTGTTAATATGAAATTTTAGCTTATTTACTAATGCGCCATGCATTACGTTATGTCGAATATCTTTTCTCCGTTTCAATTGTTTCATTATTTCTCATCTAAATGGTAAAATCAATAATAATGAGGTTGGTGATTTCAGGGCATGCTATTTACTATCATACAACATTTGTCATTCACTGTAAAAAAAAGCGCAGAATAATCAGCCCTTGCTCTTGATGTTCCTTTTCATAAACTCTTGAGGATGATCCAAAGGGTTTTTGAGCGTAAGGGTATTTGAAGAGGCACAGGGTATATGAAGCTCTTCTAAGGGTTTTGCATTTCATATTTTAAGGAAAGCAGTTTATTATTAAACGATTACGGGTAGATTAATAAACACATTTTTCACATCCGTTTCTAATTCAGCAATGAAGGGTAGATTATTATTCGGTTCAAAGAGAAGGTTTATTATAATACGCTAGAGGGTAGATTACTACTAGATGCTATTCAAAAGGGTATATTAATCTACGCCTAAGGGTAGGTTATTGCACTGTTCCAGACAGTTTTTAACAATCATTTATACATGTTCTCCATATATTTTATATTTAAAGATATTTGTTAAAAATGATTCATCACATATTAACTTAAGTTTTTACTAATAGTGTTTTCTTGTTTATATTTAGATCATCATGATCCGTTATTAAAATTTTTGCAACCAAGCTTTCATCTTAATTGACTAGCACCCTCTTGATAATCTGCTGCCAAGTACCCTAGTGAATGTACTCGTCCAGCGAGTACGTCTTTACAGCATGAGTACTCAGATTACTCGGATGAGGGTGTGGGTGTGGGTCTAGGCTGAATTAAATATAGAACACCCACACCCCACACTCTTATCATTATAGAATAGAATTTTGTAAAAAATTTTCTATCTATAACAGTATAAATTAGAATACATCTTGTTGATTCTTCTATAAGTAATCATAGAGATTTAATGCCATCTGATCAGATCCTTAAGCAAGATCGAAACGCGTCATTGCTGCCTATATCACACCCTTTCCATTTTTTTCAGTATTCTTTTTTTTTAAACGTTTTTGAAGTTAGCTCATTTTTTTTCTTTTTTTAGGTTACTTATCAATCATCAACGTCGGCTAATCCCTTGTATGCTTAAGCCTTCTGGGTCTCGAGTGTGAAGCGCTACTAACGTTTATGAGAGTTACGCTGTGTAAGTTTTTGCTTCGGTTTGTATGAAAGCTATAAAGTCTTTTTATTTGCATAAAGAGAAACACGCATAGGAACTTCTCTCGATTGGCATAGTGTAAGAAAAGGTGCATAACACAGAGTATTTTGAACAGTTTCACTCAGCAGGAACAGAAGAACATACACACGGCGTATCTTCATCCTATGAAGAGTTTTTTAGCCAATGGAATAGTCACTGAAACGAGGTTATCACCTAGAACTTTCAGCAATGAATCTGCTTCCGGAGTTTTTCGTCGTGTTGTTGCGTGCGACCTTTCATCTTCACTTGAGCTCGTATCTGTATCACTTGAGCTCGTATCTGTATCACTTGAGCTCGTATCTGTATCACTTGAGCTCGTATCTGTATCACTTGAACTCGTATCTGTATCACTTGAATCTGTGTCCGTATGGCGTGACCGTTTTTCAGCCAATTGTGCCTGCAATTGTTGGATTCGTTCGTTCGTATTTGCTGCATGCATGCGAAGATCGTTTTTTCTTTCCGCTTCCTTTTCTGCCAACATTTTGTTCAATTTTTCGATTTGTCTGTTCGTGTTTTCTTGACGCTTTTCGAAATCCATCTTCATTTCCGCTTCCTTGCCTTTCAACTCTCTGTTCAATCGGTCGATTTGTCTGTTCGTTTTTTCTTCATGGTCTTTGAGATCTTTTCTTCTTTGTTCTTCCTTTGCTTGCAACTTTGTCTTCAATTCTTGAATTTGTTTGTTCGTTCTTTCGTCACGCTCTTTAAGATTCATCGTCATTTCCGTTTCCTTGTCTTTCAACTGTGCCGTCAATCGGTCAATATGTCTGTTTGTTTTTTCTTCACGGATTGCCAACTCTGTTTGCAATTGTTCGATTCGTTGATTCGCTTCTTCTTCTCGCTTTTTGAGAATTATTTTCATTTCGTTCATTTTCGTCGTCAAGGCTTTTTGATCCTGTAGAAGTGCGTCTTGTTTTTCCTTGAATTCATCACGGATTTTTTTGATTTCTTTTGATTCAAGATCAATTTTTCCGTATTCAGTTTGGTGAGCTATTTGATGTCCTATGATCAATTGCATAAGCGTGAGACGTGCATCTTTAATCTTCTCTTGTGTTTCTGGGTTGTTAGGTTCAATTTTTTCAATGAAGACAAAGTCGCTTGCGGGAAACGTTTGAGGCGCAAGAGCTACTTTGAGGGTAACCATGAATTTTTCGTCGTAGCCTTCCGGTCGGATAGGGTCTAAATTGTTGACGACGAATGCAAGGGAATCTATGAAGAAAAAGAGAGTAAACATGTTGTAAAGCCGTTTATCTCTTTTAGGTTGGACCCACCTTTCGGAAACTTATAGGCTTCATACAGTGCTTTGAAGGCAATGACATCATCTCTTTGACAACGACCACCGACATGTGACCAAACGTAAAGAACAAGCGAGTTAGGGCACGCTTTAAATGCTTTCTCGATCTCTTCTTTGTTCTGTTTGATTCGGTCGTCATTCAAATCAATCAACCCGGGAATATTGAAGATGTATAGATATTTTCCATGAATCTTGACACGTTGGTGTTCTGTTTCCGTTGTCACTGCTCCAGGATCGAAATTAGATTTGAAGCGGTCAGTGCCAATGAGAACATTGCAGAGGAAACTCTTTCCAGAGCCGGCGTTTCCCAAGATAATAATGCCGGCTTTCTTTTCCGGTTGTGAATTCGCTGCTTCTGCCATGTGTCTGAAGAGATTCGCAGTGGGCGAAGAAGAAACTGAATTGTTAGAGCACTTTCAGTTGCCTTTTATACATGTCGCTCGCGCTCTCTCTTTTTATCTGTCTCTCTCTTATCTTGCCACTTTCGTTTCTTGACAACACCAAAAAAACTCGACTTTCATAACTTATTTTTCGTGCACACACACGAAAGAGATGTGTGTTTGTTTTGTTCCTCTCCCTCCCTCCCGCTTCCCCAGCATATTGTGTCAACAGAACACAACACATACGTGGTACTGGTTGATTGAAGGAAAAAAGAGCACACTAGTAATTTGAACATTCAAGACTATTTCTCCTCATTCTGCGCCTCTGCGAAGTGAGCCGACACCAGTCTCTTCGAAGGGAACCCATGCCGCCTAATCAAACAATCTGTCTTTTCATTTCGTGTCCTAGTTGAACTAGGCTCAAGCTCCATGGTGACAACATGGTATATAGTGAAGACCAATTACTTTGCTTCTTATCAATTTTTGTCGGATAATGAAAAGGTAAACAATGGCAACCACAAGGGTGTGGACGTGGGTGTGGATGTGGGTGTAGGTCTAGGCTGAATTAATTATAGAACACCCACACCCTTTTTTGTTATTTTTTTGTTTTCTATTGTAGTAGAAATGTAATGTAATGCAGAGCCATGATGAGTGTTTAATATTTCAATAAATAACACGAAACGCGTCGGCAAATAAAACTCTGCATTTCTTTAATGATTTTTTATATCAAGCACAATAACTGGTTGTTTAGCACATTCATTTAATCTTGACAATACAATCGATTGCTGAAGAGCAAGAGTTGAGAATAGTAAATTGACTTTTATCTATTCTTTCAACATAGATAGGCCAATCTGTTTTTTATTTAAATTTTTATAGCTTAAAAGAAACATCGATATTAGGAATCTGTTTCGTTTTATTTAAGGGAACTCATATGGGTGGGTGTTAGTATGGTTTAATTAAATATATATTTTTTCTTGATCAGGGAATTGTTCAGAATAAATGAATTTTCAGTGCCATTTAATTTATGATCAATGCATTCAAATTTTCACTTCTTATTGTAATCTTGTGTTTTTTTACCTTTTTGTACAACGTTCAATTCTACATTGATTTTGATAGTTTTCGATGTATATACCAACAGATTGCAGACAAACCTGATACAAATTCTTGTAAAGTGAAAAGTTACCGTACAATTGTTTTAATCTAAAGCATTTTGAATAATAAACGTTTAGAAATTCACTTTCTAGTAGAATAGTTTACATTATCTCGAATTGAATTGAATTTTCTTGAAAAGCTAGTAATCGAAATTCGGGTTAAGAATGATCGAAACGCGTCGTAATAGTTACAACACTATTGAATTGAATTCAAAATGCTGTATAGATTATTATACTTTCTTTAAGATTTCACTTATTTTAAATCATTCGAATAACTGTAGCAGAGTCAAAACCATCTGATGATGACTATCTAAGCAATAGTCGAAATCTGGATCGTGGCATGTTTGATGACGTTATATATAGAGCTACGTTATACGAAATTATAACTATATAAGATTTACTTCTTTTAACTTTATTTCTATATATTCAACTTGATTGCCGCCTTATTCGGCTCCTTTATTGAATTAAAGAATAAATGTTAAATACTAAGGAATATTTCTAACTATATATATAGTTTCAATTTTCCCATGTAATAAAAAATTCTAAAGATACCTGATGATTGAACCCTTAAGCATGGTTCGAAACGCGTCGGGTTCTACTTTGGATCTATATTTTGAGTATTTAACACAACCTCAAGAGTCGAGAAGAGTTGATAGTGTTTGTCTTTATATTACAGATTCATCAGTTTGTTTCACATACTCATGTGTATTTCTTTTGTTTATCTAGATATGATATCTCAGTTGTTTCAATCATGTTCCAGTTTTTTTTCTAATAATGAGCATTAATAAATGTAAAATAGCCCATATGTTATTATGCTGTTGATGTCGAACTATATATTTTTTGTTTTTCTTCGTTATGATATTATGATGTTTATACTTTACGTCGGTTACCTTGAAATATAAAGGTTTGGAAATATACAAGTTATAATTAAAATAATATACGCAATAGTTAAAAGACACGAAACTACTTGTTTTCCTACCATGTTCTAGTACTGTTTCATCTTCGTCAAATTAATTGATATGAAACTTTACGCTTAGATTTGTACATAATATGCGATGCAAAAATCTTTGCAAAAATTTTAATCTCTATAGTTTAGTCATTTAACAAGCTTTAGAGATAATCCTCTTTCTATTGAAAAGAGCATCCAAACCACTATGAAAATGTTCAGTTAGCAAACTGAATATAATCCATTTCGCCACATAGCCCGAAGTTTCATTGGAGTACCCCGAATCATAGTTTGCAACGCTATTCGATCCAGTTCCTTTACCTTTTGCCTGATCCTCCGAATCAATGTATTCACATTTTTTGCTTCCCAATTATTTTCATAGATCTTTCGTTCAAGTTGAGCCCAAATATATTCAATTGGACGAGCTTGAGGTACATTTGGAGGATTATCTTGGCGACGAACATACAGTACATTTTTCTCGTTTAAACGTGTCTGTACTACTTTTGCATAATGAGCATTGGCCAAGTCGGGCCAGAAGAGATAATTTCCATCATTATGATACCTTTCTATAAAAGCAAGTAGTCTCTTATTAATGCATTCTTTAAGGTATGTGTGTTGATCAATAGCTTGCTTGCTTCTGTGAACGTATATATCAGAAATACCTTTCGAAGAACAAGCCATCCAAATCATTACTTTTGGTTCAAATTTCTTTTTTCCTTGAAATTTAATGTTAGGAGGAGCACTGCTTGGATCAGTAGAATAAAAATATCGATTACCACAGACATTGTTCCCACTTAATTTAAAATATTTTTCATCATCAAGAATCAGATCACAACCGTTCAACAACTGGCGATATAATTTTCCAGTTTTTTCGTGCTCGATTTTCTTGTTCTTTGTTGTCCATTTTTGGAGCCTTCCGACGTTTTCTAATAACGACTGCTGTTCGTCTTCGTAGATTCCGTGAAATAGTTGACTGGTGTACTTGAAAGCGTCGTGCCATTTTACGTTGGCTAAGACCACATCGATTGTTGACAGATTTGACAAGGTTCTGTATATGTTCAGTGGTTAATTTCAATGGGCGCCCTGTTCGTCGTCGATCTTTGGTTGTTCCATATTTGAAATACTTATTTAATACATAATATATGGTTCTTGGTGGAATATTTTGTTTCGTAAAATAATTTACCGTAGTTTTAACGGATCGATTCGAAGAATCAAGATAGAAGTGACAAATGCGTTGTGAAAGTGCTTCTCTTTCATCGCGGGTCATCTTCTAAATAAACAAATAACAACAATGAATAGCATATTGTTCAACAGAGAACAAAATGAGCTATCAAATGATCACAAACTGATCAGTCAAATGCATACATGTATCCGTTCGGCAGTGAGTTGCACATTTTTGCAAAGATTTTTGCATCGCATATTGATAGCGAAAGGAAGTGACGACGCTATTGCATTTATTTTCATAGATGTTACTCGGTTTAAGCAAATGATGACCTTCATTTTATGTATGCCGATGTAGGTATATATTGGAAATCAGAATCATACTAATCATTTCTCGTATTGAAATCTGTAGTAGCCGTTTTCTTTTAGTCTAAACAACTGAAGCGGACTCGCACTTCGTGTACACATTTCAAAAATCAATAGTCAATATTACCAAGATGATGCAAAATTCTATTCAACGACATTCATATCCTCCTCGAGCTCGTAACCCTAGTGCTCGTATGCCATACCCTCAATTATATCAGCAACAGCCGGTTGTGAAAAAAATTCGCGATTATTTATTTTGGTCAATTATAAATATATTTATCGGTGGTATTGTAGCTGGTCTTATTGCTGTCTTATTCTCATATTTTACTCGTGAACAAAAGCGAGTAAATAATTTGAATGAAGCCAAAAAATGGAGCAGAAGAGCTTTAATTTGTAATATTCTTACGACTACATTAGGCATCATTAGTATTTGCTTGCTAATTGCCCTCCCTATAGGCCTAAGCGTGGGATTGTCATCATCATCATCATCAAGCTCTACAAACTCAGCAAGCTTCAGCTCATCAACTGTATCCTGTTCTTGTACTCTCAGTAGCGGAACTTGTACTGGCAACATTGGTGGTTCAGTAACAGCAACGTCCTGTTCTGGCTGTGATGCTGCTTGTAAAACTGCATACAGCAGTAGCTGTACTAGCGCTACGATAATTGGGTGAGTGCCGATAAGATACCTCTTGAGTTTTCTTAAAAATCATATTGTTTTTTTTTAACAGATCCTGTTGAAACGGAAAAACATTCTCTATCATACTGCTTCTTTAGTTGCCTACACCTTACCTTCATTCTACTCGCGAATCAATCAACTAATAAATTCTATTTTAGACTACAATTTTCACATTTTATGCGTTACGATTATTAATATATCATATACTACTAACAATCTAACTGAGAAATAAAGTTACTTATTATCATAAAGGAACGATAATATAGTATTCAAAGCAATTTCGGTGATACTGTTTTTATTCATGCGTTTCAAATCTATCGTACATATTATAAAATGAGAAGGAGACAGTCAAACACAGAGAGAGAGAGAAAAAAAGAGAGACAGAGACACAAAAAGAGAGAGAGAGAGAAAGAGAAAGAACAAAAATGAGCACAGTAATACCTGTTTTTTGTATACTACTTGAAATTGTTGTATTACTTTGTCCCAGGAAAACAGAAAAATTTTATAATATTTCTCATTCATCAATCATCACAAAGGCCAGCAAGCTCTATAATAATAAACAATTAGTAAAATTTTCATCCAAACGTATTTATCAACGGTAACAATGAAATATTGTAACCCCCCCCCCCTTACAATAGAAGCCCCTCCCGTTTTAGAAGCCCTCGGGGGCTTTTATTAAGGGGAGCGTTACAATAAATTATATTGATACAAAAGCATTTGCTATTTCTTACATGGACCCGTGAGAAATGTCATTAAAAGAAAATTATTCTTTTCGAAATTTACTAAAAATTTTTATGCACTCGTGAGCCTAACCACATATTCTTTATAAAGATGTGCAGAACAAAAAAGAATTAAAACCGTATTGGGACCAGAATCAAAACATAAAAGTTTACCGAGGCTAGGACTATGAAAAAAAACAGCCATCCTAACCGAGACTACAGACTATACTCACATATCCTACATTTTAAAGCAATTTGTTTCAACAATCATTTTAAACGAAACCAAAATTGACAGAAGTTGACTGAAAAATGACACTTATCGGCAGCGTAAAGAAAAAAGTGAATATTCAACGATATACAAGAATTGTTTAAAAATGAATACGAATAAAGTATAAACTAGTTTTCTCTAACCCGATACCGGATAGCAGAAAATACATGGTTCGAGTCCCGTAAAGAGATCATCTCTTCTACCTTACAGCTCTTCTAAATTACACCAGTTTCTTTATTTTCTACACTTCGTCAAAAACTTGCTTTCAGACGATAGTGTAGTTAGATATTTTAATTGACTCTTGAATTTGATTCAGATGTCTTAAGCCACCTGAACGAGTCTTATGAGCAAGAGCAAAATCTAGATCTTGGTATGCTTAACACACCCACACCCGGTTGCTCAAAGCCGAGAGTTGAGAATGCAAATTCGTTTGTCTTTTCGTTAAAAGATTGATTGAATTCTTTTTGAACTTTCAACAAAAATCGACCGCTCCAAAAACCCTTGCAAAATCTTCTCCAGGTCCTCAAAGGGCCCCATCGGGTATGAGCTTTTGATGCTGACTTAAATGCGTTCGGAGCACTTTGATATCTCATACCGTTCCCATTTTACATCGAGAACTTTAAGAGACGCTCCATGAGAAAATAAAAGATTTTCAAATTTGAAAAAACATGGGGGTCGACCGATTTTGGATTTGACCCTCTAGAAATGTCAGCCCTTGTGTGCCATATATGAATCCAAAATATTGCGGTCTAAAGATTTACTACTGGTTACCTAGAGCCATCGCACCTGACACACCCACAAAAAATGTTCTAAAAATTGGAAAAAATTGGTCGATTAGTTTCAGTCAAATTTTTTCCTATGAAATTTTCCCTGTCGAAATCGAGTCATATACCAATCGATAGAGCTTGATTTACTCTACAAAACTGTGTATAGGACATTTCTCTATCATCTCTATTTAGAACGAAAAAAAATCGAAAAATCATGATTTTTTAGTTTATATGAAATTTTGTTCATTTTCCAGTATTTTGGCCTAACGCCTAGGAGAAAAATGCATGTCCAAAATATATTTTATACTAGCTGATACAGCTTTCAATTCTGCATCGAATGGTATCTAGGAAATTGTTTCAAAACGTTCGAATCGCGAGAATATTCCATTTCAATATTGACCATGAACATCATATTTTACGCATTATACAAAATTTGTCTGTGCACATTTTTTCTTCGCGAGTTTTTAATTTCATAATTGAATCATATACCAATCGATAGAACTCAACATGCTCTACAAATCTATATATGTTACAATTTCCTATGATCTCATTATATAGGTGAAAAAACGAAAGCTGTAAGTTAAACACTACACAACAATGTATTTTTCAAATATATTGATGAAAAGCTCATTTTATAAAATACTTCTCAGAAAAATAATAATATTATCCGATAGAGCATTCAATTCTGTATTAAATGATATTGTATAAACCACTATGAAAATCTATGAAGGTAGGATACAGAGACTCGGAAGATGAACACTGGAGTAGTATTTTATCGTTTTACGTCATACTGACTCAGGTCGAACGACACGGTCCGTTTACTGGAATGAGTTTTACGGACCGTATCTCTATTGTAAAATAGCCGTAAGTAGCCGTATTTTCACAATGTACGGTTCATACTACGTGTCTTTACTGAACACAGTAATACCAAATCGTTTACGGTGAAAATATGACTACTTACGGCTATTTTACAATAGAGATACGGTCCGTAAAACTGATTCCGGTAAACGGACCGTAACGGAGTTCCGTTTTGATCGACCTGGGGAATTTTATTTTTCTATAACTTGAAATGTTTTCATACTTGCTGAAATAAAGTAATATGAGTTTCATACTTTGAGATTATCAGTTGAAATTAGTATCTGAAAACATTAGATGAAGTAAACAATTGCCTTTAGAGGTAAGAATTCATGATATTTTGACTAAAATTATTGAAATTATAATATCGGTGAACATTGAATTAAACATGATGAAAAACAGATTTTTCCAATCTGCTGAAACATTCTACTCGTTACGGATATCGTAAGTGATACGTTTCTGCTCTATCAGTGTCTTTTCTGCTTACAATACATGTAATACATAAAAATATTAGCTATCGGATTTGCATAATAGATTATATTTATTAAATTGTTCTCCTTACGCTTCAGTACCGTTTTCGAACGATGAGACATGCTTCTTGTTAAAATATAAGCGATAAGACAGCGACGCTTCCTTCAACTGAGAATATTTCTAATAGAAATTTTTGCGAGGCCGCTCCTTTTCTTGTCATGGTCTCAGCATCTAGCGTTATTCTGTACGAACGTGTACACCCTTCATGCTCTAGATAAAATAACTAGTGCTAATGATGACTACAATATTTTTCGCGTGAAATCAAAGCCTCTGATAGTAATTAATGTTTCACCTTTGAATAACTTACCTGCACACTAAATAAAAATGCGTCGACTTTATGTGGCGCGAATTTTTGTGTCGCACTTATAATTAAAAAAAAATGTGTGGTATATTTTTCGCGTTCTGTCTGTCGACTAGTCGTTCACCGTTTTGTTATGAACATACAGCGACATATAAACAGCATCGCTGAACGCATGAAAGATAAGTTTTTAAAATAAAATTTTCTTTTAAATTAATTCTTGATTGATTTTCAATCTGGGAAGGACTACACTGGATGGTCTGGTGGGAATAGGATCAATACCAAATCAGCCAGATCTGAGGATCTGATGAGATTAAATTTTCAAAAAATATTGAAATATGCGTTTCGAAAACGACCAATAGAAAATGTGTCGGATGTGTTGTGAAAAATGCGTCGTCATCTTGCTGGACAGAATGTGTCGTAAAGAGCACCTCGTGTCGTGCTTTGTGTCGTAGTTTACGACACATCCGACACATTTTTATTTAGAGTGATGCTGTAAGTTAAATACAAAAAATGCATTCTAAAATGGTAAATATGCAAGAGTAAAAATGATCTAAAACGAGAAACAATATGTAAAAAAACATAAAAAATTTTTATACACAAATTTTGCTTTGATTGTGTATTTATGAATTGTTTAATCATCTACTGTTGGTTTTCTTTTTAATGAGGGACTTGCAACTGATGAAGGAGAAGAAATGAATGGAGTATCAAGAATTCGTTTTGTTTCATCAAGTATCTGACGCCATGAATATACTTCTAGATCACGAGTATCAATTTCTTCAATTTCATCGAATTCACTTGTAATGATTGTATCATTCGATTGGAGATTAGTTGCGTTACTATTGGTAGTAGATGATGAGTGTGATATTGCTTTCTTTTTTGTTTGTTCATCCAAAACTTGTTCCATTGATCGTTGTTTGAGAGCCAAACGGGAAAAATAACTTTTGACTTGACCTTGGCTGAGACACTCATCATTGTTGAAAACGTACGTACCGTTGTTCGCTAGCATTTCCATATCTAACGCAACTCTTGACGGATCCCATTTCACTGAACAAAAGTTTGCTCATCTTCCAACAAAATAGTTTTTGTTATTTGCTTCCTGTGTTGACACCTTCATTAAATTTATCCAGGAGAAATTGTTTTTGTTTTTTGTTGAAACGTACACTCGATTTTGTTTTATGAGAAGTCCAATTTTTTGAAAGTGAATAAATTATTGGATTCTTTACAGGTTGAATGACAGTGATAGACATTAATGGTGTTGATCGAAGATGATTTGTTGACAAATGTTGATGAAAAAGAATTTTGCTCTTATCAATAAGAGAATGTTTTTCTAGTTTCATTTTATGTTTTCCAGTTGCATAATGACGTAGAAGGTTTGCATAAGAACGATAACGAGCTGTGCATCCACTAGTGAGGCAATCGAAAAAATAATGCTCTTTTTCTGATGTAGATGCATCATTAACATTTGATTCTTCTTCATTTTCATCTTCAGTACTACTATTTTCATCTTGGTATGAATGATTGCTTCGATTTTCATCTGTAAAAGAGAATAAATTATTGATAACAAAGAAAAAAATGATCACATCACCAGCTTTCTCGTGACACTCATTAATCCAAGGAATCGAGACATTTTTTGAATGAAATATGTGCAAAGGATTAATTTTTGAACAGTTTTTTCAAAGTCTAGCCATCGATAGACTTTACCAGGACCGATTTTCCACGATTGCCAAGCACGAACTTCAATTGATGGCTTTGTTGATTCCGATGTAAAATCTAATATGTATTCAATATTGTTGATTTGTTTCACATCTTTCCATTCGATCTTTTCTGTATGTGGATTTTGAATTTCACTTGCATAAAATTCAACTCCATTTGTTCTCTCTGAAATAATATAAAATGTCAAAATAAAATGCTAAATCGAAATAAATCGGTACAGAAAAGTCATCGGCAGCAGTTAGAAATTCAATTGCATTAGTACAGTTATTTTTTTTCGTTAACAAAACGGCGTATTGAACATTTGACCACTGCAGTTATACGGTCACATGGTCCCTTAACACTCTGTGGATCACAAAAATCGATGGATCTGATCCATATACCTGTTTCGTTAAAAAGTTGTTCAACACTCAATAATGCTTCTGCACTATGGTAACAATCAGCATTATCTGATCTGAGATGTACAGATTTAATATCAGATTCAGTTTGTTGAAGCATTAAAAATATATGCCGAAGAATAGAAATAACTGTCTTAGCATTTTGAACACATTGACCGAGCACGTGACAAAAAGTTTTATGCTGAAAAGTATAATTATTTGGATTACGATTTGTGACATTTTCTTCTGAAGTAAATGATGAATCAGATGAGCTTGTTGATTCTGAAAATGTTTTTCGAATCACATAGGCAAGGTACCACGATATTCCTCTTTTGGCAAAGTGATCCTTCTATAGTAAATTACTATTTTGTTTGATGGTATGATCAAGTATAATGGAATGCTTACTGTGGACTCGATACTTCACTGGAAGCCGTTTCATTGCCCAATCAACTTGAATCGTAACCGTTTCACTACCGAGATTGTGTAAAATATCAATACGTGCTTGATCTTGATGAATCGTACGTAACAAATGTACTTTCCACTCTTCAATGTCTTGAACTTGTTGTTGCACCCGATAAAGTAGACGATCACGCATTGCTGTATCAGTTTGATATTGTTCAATAAATGCACAAAGTTTAGCTAGAGTAATTTTGAGTAATTCATATCGATCACATTGTTGACCATGGTCATGGCCACAATTCCATTGCCAACATTTACTAGCAATATCGCTAAGAGCAAATGTTGAGTAGTGATCAGGCATATTGCTCTCAGAGAAAACATGTAACTTACCTTGTAATCTGATTTCAAATAATTTCGATAATGCTGGAGATACTTTTTTCAATTTGGTAGCATCGATTGCAGTTAAACCTATGAGAAAAAGAAACGTACAATAATCATTGTAGCATTGAGTTAGAAGTAGAAACTCAATCAACGATCAATCATTTTCGTTTGCCACTCAAGGGGAAAAGCGGATCCCCGATCCCCGATCCCGGATCCCATCAGATCCCAATAGGTCCCAATGGATCCCGGGATCCGCTTTTCTCCCCTTGGATACGAGCGTGTATTACATGAGGTCCGCTTTTCGATAGTTTCTTTATGAGTGAGTAGCTCATAAAGACTGTTACTTGACTTGAATATTGATAATGTTACGCTTAGTAAATTCTCTAGTACCCTTAACAGTTAATCAATTGTTTCCCTCCTTGTAACGCATTTTTCTCATATCAAACGTTAAAGGAGTAAAACTAACACGCAAAACTAAACGGTCTGTGAAATATACATGAAGTTTTTATATTGACTACTTTTCTTGTAATTAAAAGAAAAAGTTCTGGATTTCATCAATAAAATGAGTAGTGTGTCTTACTGGCAGCAAAAAGAGCAGGAAACACGAGCTGCTGCAAGTTCAGATTTGTTGTAGACAACAAATGTCAATCACTTAGTATCAGTAACACGAAATATCTTAAGCAATTTGGAAAAGACTTGAAAATGACCACAATACTGGTATATTCATATGTTACTTAAAATACTCTGCCAATAAACGATCTTATTCGAAACGTGTCTACTTTATAATAGGCAATGAATGTATGGTTTATTGATGCATGACGTGTAGAACGATGTAGAAAAAGTTTCCCTGCATATTCTTTCTTCTTTTTATTTGACTTGATGCTCGTGCCAGTGATTAAGTGAACAGATACATCTGAAAAAACATTGCTACAGAAAATATGCTTTACAGATAAAATTACTGATTTGAGTGATTATTTGCAGCAAAAATGAGTCGGAATTGCTGTGGCTCATCGTCGAAATGAATAAGTACTATAAAAAGTGAAAACTAGTGAGAAAAGTTTATTTACATATATTTTACTCAATAAATATTAAAAGTACTTAAAAGATTTTTTAGTTCTGTTTTACAAGCAACGTATAGAAAGCGTATATCGTTTAGTATGAACTGTACGGAATATAAAAATGCTGTAAGAAAATTGTAAATCCACTAGAGAGATGGTTGTTCGATATCCCGAAATGCATCAAGTAGAAAACAGAATTAATCTTTTTTTATGAAGAAAAAGTTATTTTTTTCAATATTCTAATCTTTCATCAGATATTCTGTAATACTCGTCTGTACAATTTTGCACTGTTTAGATTAGCTTCATTGTTGTTAGATTTAGATCCGCGCCCTACCGATCATCTCGATATTTGCATTAAACATTGATCTTTGTTCGTTGTCAGGTACTTTAAATATTTCCGCTCAAGTTAGAATTGTGATCGTTTATTATGTTTGGTGAAGCAAACCAAAATGTTTCACGTGTAAAAATCTAAAAAATCGAGCAGGCAGCGTTTTGGTAATAAAAAAATGATGCAACATAACGCAATTTCTAACGTTAATGAATGAAAATCGATTTCAATTGAGAATAATCGAATGGTTTTCACACTTTCTCGAACTAATATTCTTTCTTTAGAAAAACGTATTCGGTCAAAAAACGGAAGATAATAATGGCAATTCGACAATTAAAACATGCCACTATCATTTTCAGAAAGAATCAAAATTTTCAGTTTATGATTTGTTAAATAAATCGTCATTATTAAAAATTTGCAAGCCGTCCGACAGAGATTAATCGTCAATTTGACAGGTTACCGCGTAAGAAAGTGATCGAAATAATATAGCTACGTCACAATTTTACTGTGTCATTGAAGTCTATACAGACTATTTGTGATCGTATTTTTTTAATGTTTTTCAACACTACGTACAGAAGCTTATCAAGCTTTTACGCTTAACCACTGGCACTTTCTATCGTTATGCGAAATCCATGTAGCATTAAAGATTTGAAAAAACAACAACTTTGTTTGCATTACAGTAGGATAATAATAGTTAAATACTAGCCAATAGCACTATTAATATTGCCCGATAGATATCATTGATTACGTCTATAAATCAATATACTGATATAGAGAATTTTAATTCAAGATGTAAAAAAGGGTGGTGACTTTCACTTTGTAAGGATATCCTTCATCCACTACAATTTCACCTCATTTCTGTACTAAAGCGATGCTGCATCATCACAACAAGCATTTCCATGGAAACTCGTTATCAAATGCAACTTTTTAAAGACAAAATTGATTTTTCTCTAAAAGAAACTTTTTAACTACGTACTTAGAACTCAATCTGTTAATATTAGTATAGTTTTCAACGATTTGAAACTTCTTTATCTAGATATCCTGGTCGTATTTGAATTCTTCTATAATTACATGATTATAATTACATATTATTTTCTACGCTTCATCTCATCGAGTAATTCAATAAAAAGGGAGTGGCAAGATAAGGTTTCTCACACATTTTATGACTTCCCAATCATTTTTATATGCTTCAAATTATGATTATGAGAGTAGTCGAGAATGCTGTTGTCTCTTATTATTGACTTTGTGATTTGAATTTCATTGGCAACTGTTGTCGTCCACCGCTCGAAATCTATCGATGAGATTAGTTGAAAAGTAAGCAATACTTATCTTTTCATAAAAATTCTGATTTGATGAATAATGTTAGATCAGAAAAAAATTTAATATATTGCAGGTTTATTATGCAATATAGTAATGATCTATTATTCTTGAATTCTTTTAGGTACTACTTCTTTCTATGGTATGTGTTCATTCGATGAGAACTGAACAGTCCAGAAATCGTGCACTACATCACTAGACCCTAGGACAACATCAAAACAATTATAATTGAACTAAAACATTATATTTTTTTCTACATTGACGTACTATTATTGAGAAGCTCGACAGCTGGGATTCAATTACAGTTCAATATTCTTTCGATTCTGCATTCAAACGGCACACTTTATTTAGATTTAACTTAAATCGTGTCTTACAATTTGTAATCGTGAAGTATTCTGCCTGGATTACTCGAAATCTCATCAGCGCAATTGATCAAGATAGATATGTTATTGAGCAGCTTCATTTTAGCTTCTCTGGTTCTTGTATTACTTTATCTTCTACTGTTGCATAAAGACAATATTTCATCAATCCCATTGGTCTCATATAGAAATCTACCTGTAGTGGGCCATTTAATTCCATTCCTTCGTGATCGAAGAAAATTTTTGATGGAATGCCATCAACGATACGGACAATGTTTCACAGTTAAGTTGCTCACCCAGCGCATTACATTTGTACTTTCACCGTTCGACTGGGCGACTGTTGCTCGTAATTCATCATTATATCTTCCTGAACATGAATTTGGCATAAAGGTATTCGATACGGGAAACAGTGTTATTGGTAAGTTTCAGATTTCAAGAATTAATATAAAATAATAGGAATATAATAAATTATGATAGGTTTTCAACAGCTCAACATAGAAGTTCATCGATATTATACTCGATACTTGAAAAATCGGGACCGTTTGCAACCTATAATTGTTGAGTTTGTTCTAAATTTGCGCAAGTTGATGATGCATGAAAGAATGGCTCTCAAAAATAGTAAGAATCTCAGTGAATGGATATCGACTGATTTAATAACATTCAGCCATCGTATGCTTTTTGAACCTTCATCGCTAGCATTGTTTGGAGAAATCAATCCACTCTCGATCGAAAATGATTTTCGTCTATTCGACCAGAAAATACATTACTTCAATGCACTTCTTCCTTCTTGGATATATTCATTTTTCTTCCGACGCGAATTACAAACACGCTTCCGTTTGAATAATTCTTGGTTCAGCAAAATACATCCGTTACATGAGAGTGATTTCATTAAACATCGGGCAGACTTATTGCTTGACCATCCAGAATGGTATTCAGCTCAAGAGTTTGGTGGGAACCAAACCGCTATGATGTGGGCATCATTGGCAAATAGTACTCCAGCCTTATTCTGGTGTTTGCTTTATATCTTGCGCGATACGAAAGCATTAGAAAGTATTCAACAAGAAATCGACATGTATTTACCAAGTTTTTCACTTGACGATGATCTTAGTATCTCACTCGTTAGTGAATGGACCACTGCTAGATTAAACTCTTGTGTACTTTTGGAAAGTGCTATCAACGAAACGTTACGACTAGTTGCAACACCTATGGTATTGCGAAAATGCCTGCATGCAACTGATATAACTCTGAATGATGGACGTATTTTGCATTTAAAGTCTAACGATGCAATCGCTTTATTCTCTGCCATAGCACACCGTGACGGGAATCTTTTTCCTGGTCCAGATAAATTCATTTTTGATCGTTTCGTTCAGAAAAATGCTGATATTGTGCTTGGTTTTATGCCTTTTGGTATGGGTAAGAATATATGCCCTGGACGATACCTTGCCAGATATGAAATAAAGACTTGCATAGCTTTGGTTTTGCGGCATATGGAATATAAATTTATTGACATGAAAACTATTCCTACAGAACAGAAGCACCGCATTGGTGTTGGTATTGCGCCACCTAACGAAAACGTACCTATTTGGTACCGCTATAAATCATGATCTTGTATGACGGACGCGATTGCTAATATTCAAACTAACGATGATCATATCTTAGAACAATGCGCAAGAGATAGTTCTTATACATTTTCGTGAATAATATTTTTACTAAATGAAATATGTGTGGGGGGAAAAGAAGGGATTCTCATCAGACACTGGACAAGTAAAAGTACGAGTACAATTTACTTAAGTAAATGTATACTTAGTAACCGTACTAAGTAGATTTGTACTTAAGTAGTGGTACTAAGTATAGATGTACTTAAATGAACATAATTAATACCTTAGGATCTATTCTGATTGTTGTACATTACTGTATTCCCTAGTATTTATATTTATGATGTCTTTCATGTTTGCACTTTGTTGAGGGTGTGGGTGTGGGTGTGGACAAAATAAGGAGAACGACTAACAACCACACCCACACCTTTCGTTGTAGAGACCTTACCAGACCACGTTTTGTGTGTATAAAGTTATTGATGACGTATTTTGATTCATCATTTCACGCTGAACAAGAATATGCCATTTTTAAGTTAAATAGACTATGTCTTGAGTCTCAAAATCGCATTTTACGGGAAATCACTGAAACAAGTGGTTTTTCAGAAGCCGAACATTTTCCTGTTTTATTTCGGACCCAAGGCAGCATCTAGAAACGTTTTAAATCAGATATTCGTGATCGCCGTCATCTGCTCTATCGAAGGGTGTACTAAAAAACAAAAAACATTTTCCGCGAATTTTGCATTGGTTGCACCTTACTTTCATTCATTTTCAATGCATTTCTCCAATTCAATCATAGTTTAATCCACTAACGCTGTGCAAATAATCGAAGTAGATGTAAACATACCCCATAAAAGTTCGAGACGAAAATAATGTTCTTCAGTTGTATTTTTAATTTTGTTCGGGCGAAAATTTGAATCTTCAATGATGACAGTCGGTCTCAAAAGAGTTGTGTTGTAGAGAATATTCGTCTTTTTTTGAATTATTGCGAGAAGGCAGTAGCTGATTTCTGGATTTTAAGTGGTTTCGGATGATGTCAGATAACTGGAAAATGATTTCGACTATTGAAATAGCTTACTTTCCCCTGGTACATAAGAATGCTAAGTGAACAATCTTAGAAAATAACTCATTCGGGATACAAGTAGACATTGAGGAAACTATTATATTCATCAGAAATTTGATGATAAAATCGATAGCAGGCTGAAGGTATTCATGAGACATTTGTGTGAAGTGGTATCACCGAAAGAATAGCGCCAATTTTATCATCTAAGAGTGATTGAAAATTGGGATTAATAAATTGCTTATGATATCAAATAGTTCTCGATTTTCAGGCTTATTGACTATATCTCTTGCAAATTTATATCTTAAAAAGAATTAATTCGAAGTCAAACATGAGAGAACGAGCGTTCATGCCAAACTTTCTTGTGAAAAAATCAAGTCAAATATGGAATCAGTATATTTTTGTGCAACTTACATAGGATTTAAAGTAAGAAAGTGAGTCTACTTTTGAGGCCGCAGTTTTTCAGCTCCGCACGCCCCACCCTTTCAGACACTCACCCATTACCAACGCCCCTTCATTGATTATAAAAACTGAAAAACAAACTTTAACAAATCTAACGATATCGAAAATGATTTTTAAATGAAATTTGATATTTTCTTAGCAAGCTTGGATTCTCTTAATCACCAAATGAAATTTACTGTGTAATAATCTTTTATCATTTCATTTTAATTCATCCAAGCTTCAAAACGTGTATTATTATGCAAAATAATCTACTAAATGATCTACCAGAAGTTGCGTTGTATCGTATGTGAGTTCCAGATTGTAACCCCACTGGGGCTGTGTCAACGAGCTGTCAATAATTATACTGAAGAATTCATAAAATGTGTAGTTTTAAACTTTCATGATTCAATATTAATTCATTACTATCTGTTATGCATGAAATATTCAACTTCAAAGGTGATAATTTTATATTTAAAATTTTTTTAGAGAAGTGAAGTCTGAACTCCTCCCCAGGTTCGGATTCCGATAACAACAGTCTTTTTCCATCATTGTAAGACGAAAATTGTTGTTGTTCTTAATCTGTAAGAACATAATGAGAATAATTCCAGCATTTTCTTGAATCCATGTGATTTTCAACAAACTTTATCAATGAATCACCATCGTACATTATTTTCTTAAGCTTTTCTTTTTCGAACGCTTTGCTACTCATAGTCTGTTTTCGTTCAGAAAAAACACAAATAAAGCCGATTGCGATGTAGATTCTTTATTTTTCACATGCTTGCTTATGTTTTATTTCTTCCAGACATGATGCCGCTAAATTGCAAAAACAATCATTGGACTGGAACGCAGAGTACGAAAACGTTTTTTTCTTCTGTTCAAGAGGGAATCGCAATCAAAAACAATATTTTTTCAGGATTGAAGCTCATATTGAAATCAAAAAGCGTTATTATGCTGCTGATTATTTGATATTATCCCATCATGCATAAAAAATAAGTATGAATTAAGCTTTTCTTCCTTCTATGAATGCCTTTAAGTTGTTCACTTGTTTGATAAGAATTTCAATTTTTTCTCCGTCGTAAAATTTTGTATTAATAATTAAGTCGAGCATTCAGCTCTTCAGTTAATTTAAGTTGCGCTATAAGTACTTTTTCTTATGTGTACATTTATTGTAAACGAGCAACATCAATTTCAATACATCATTCAAAAGTAATGAAAATGACAAAGAAGAAATAGATTACACCTACGCTTATTTAAAAGACGCTCGAATGACAAGCCGAGAATTGTCAAGGCCTGTTGAAAGCTCATATTGCCTAGAAGTTCATGAAGAAAATAGAAAATTCACTACAATATAGTCTAAGTTTATTACTGAAATATGAAAAATTACAAGCTTCCAAGAAAAAAAATCTACCAAATAAAGATTCAGCTTGTTTTTCACACACACTAACATTTAGAAAGCGCATAATTTTAATGTCATAATTTTTTACATTCTCATCTCCTTTACATAAAATAAATATCTCTATTCTGTGACTATGAAACACTGGAAAAAAAACATTTTATCCACAACAAAAAGAATATATTTCATTAGCTGATAGTCTAACCGGTTTTCTATCGGTGCAAATTGAAGTCTAAGAAAAATTTAGCCGTACTTCACGAATTGAGTTCCATTACTTTTGCAAAAGCTGCATTTTGCATCGTCTGGCAAACTAATGACAAATTACTACTCGCTATGACATGGACCGTGTGCGTTTTGACGTTTTTTCTACGGATTCTGACAAGCTCTCCTTAATGCAACGAACAATAGAAGTGTAATTATCGAAACAAAAAGAAATCTTCTTTATCATATGATGTAATTCGAATAATTCAAGTCACATTTCTTAGAATAGATTGAATCAACAAAGCGATTCCCATTCAAGAGAATTTCGTAAATCTGTAACAATTTTCACACCGATCTTTTAGTGTTATTTTTCGGAGAAAAATAAAATAACTCAATTAGTCATCAGTAGAGACAATCAAATTTGCAAACGAATATTCTTTTACTTTCACTAGACATGCCAAAAAATTTTGTTTTCTGAGTAAACGTTGTGACTTTTTCCTATATCAAAATTTGTGCTATGCAACTCTATGTGGAAATCAATCATTTGTAGTGATATAGCAGATTAAACAAGTAGATCGATTTCCTTATCTTGTACAATAGAAGCAGACTTGAAAATAATTATAAACAACATCGAATTATAGTTATTCAACTATCGCGCCCAGATACAGAGAAATAGTTTCAATACTAATGTAAATAAAACAAAACTTCTAATAACTCTGAAAATTAACAAAAAAAAACAGTTTTTATTCGTTCAAATGCAATTTAAATAAAAATCTTGTCTCGAAATTATCAATATCTGATTGTTTGTTTTTAGGTTGTGTTAAAACCAAAGCTGTGTGCGATTCTGAATCAATAGCTATATGTGAATCCGCCAGATCTAGTGCTTGAAAAGCTACGACGTCTTTATTATTTTTACTAATTAATAATTTGAAGGTTGTATCTTGTTTGAATGAAATTGATTTATCGTTTTTTCGTAATAGAATTCTTGCATTTTCATGCCGTAAATACGCATTGGGTACAACCGTTGACAATAATGATATATAAATAATCGACGGATTATTTTCTACTATTCTTTCATTTAGAGGATCTGCTATTATGAAAAAAGTTCGATCTATGGGTGACATCACTATTGATGTTCGCAAAGCCGTTGAATCAAGGATCAATGCTGATACATAATGACTTTCATTGAATGAACGAATATAAACTTGTTTATGGAAATAAATTGAACTTTGATCTAAAACAAACCATGAAAATATTCATCTTGATTTTTTGGTTTTAAAAAATCGTTCCGATTCGTTTTGAAAAATTTCGATGGATCAACTTCTTGACAGAATTATTCATCAGCATTCGAACGATTTTGGAACAAAAGTAAAGATTAACTGTAGGAGATAATTTAAAAGAAAAGAAAATCTTACATATTACAAATTGGTAAATTTTGAAATCGACAGTTGATGTAGTTGAAGTCGGAGAATACAACGCAATGGAAAATGAACGATCTAATGAATCACCAAATGGTTTATGTGTGAAAGTTAATAGTTGAACATTTTCCGTTCGACAAGCATCGTTACAATACGAAGAAAAGTTAAAGCCAATGTATAATTGAAGCACATAATCGCAAACTCGTGTCCTACCCCTACTGAAAGGACTAGAATAAAACGTTTTCTCTAGAAAAAAAGTTATCATGTAGTATAGATACTCAATTTTGCTTTGTTTTCTATTGGTTAAGATTCAAAGAGAATATTTACGAACGCTTTCGACCGATTTTTAGTCTTGCTGTATCATTGTAATACAAATAAGAATATGCTCATTCGCTCTGGAAAATACATTTTAGTTTGATTATTTTAAAATTAAAAGACTTAAATCAATAATGATTGTGTTTAGCACTGCATAGACATAGGTTTCGAAAGGAGTTTAGAGATTTTAAAGATTTTTGGAGGAAGATTTTTAAGTAACAATAATTAACTATCAGAGAAATCGTATTGTTCGAAATTAATAAATCAAGAGGGAGCTTTTATGACAATATCTCGAAACCAAAGGATAAACTAGTTTTCTAAATTGTTTTACTTATTTAAAAGCGTTGAGTAAAATTCGTTAATCATTAAAATAGAAACCTCTATCGTTTTCTCACTATTAGTTCTTTTTTTTTATCTTGGATAATAATGATAGAAAGCCTAATGATTCAAATTTCCTTTAGACGCACTTAGATTCAACTGTATAGTTGTTTTTAATTATTGGATTAACTGAAATAATATTCACATTAAATATTGAATTTTTTGTAATCATGTTCAATTTTGCATTTGTCTTAATAAAAGAAAAGATATTAGCAAACAAACACAGTAGATCTAAATAATCTTTTCTTTACTAAATGAAAAATCGATGTTCTAGTTGCATTTGTATTAAACCAATCAACGGGTATGCATGTCGATTCAACAATTGTATAATCAATTCTAAAATAGTACTCATAATATTTTTCATCTGAACCTTCAGTTTGTGCTCGTTTTAATTGTGTTCTATAAAATTATTAAATATTAAAACATAAATTAAACATGAAATTTCTATTACCGATACAGTTTTAGTATAGTTAAATTGTTTTCGAAATTTGTAATAACCGATGCTAATAAGATTGTTCCAAGCCAAAAATTACCTCCGATGATGAAAGCAATTAGAATTATTTTGCGACGTCGACCGTCACATCGACTATTAGGAAAGAAAATATATAGATAAAACTTGTCCCTAGAATGTTTCTATGTGGTGGAGTCTGATTAAGTATCTCTAGCATTTCATGATTTTCCTCACCAAGGGTTTTTAATCGGCTTGAAATATTTTTCTAATTTCTTAATAATTCTCTCTTTCTAAATTTTTCATAAATAGCGAGCGCTATTCCATTGTTATTTATCTCGAAAAGCTGAAAGACATTGATCTAGTCACATTCAGATTTCCTACAAGAATACTGCTCGGAACTTCAAGAATTTGCGTGTCATACTGCTCAAAACTTCCTAGAATTATACGATTACTATCCGGTTGGCGCAGAAGTTCTGCACGTTCTTTTTTTGATTCAACAATAAATTAATTTTTCAACAAAGATATACAATCAGCAATATAATCGCCATTGTTTTCAACAACATTCGCCCATCTTTCTGTCAATAGTTCAATTCCACGTCTGTAGAAACTAGCCGGTTTTGATTCGAAAAAGGCAGTCAGGTCGGATTTTAGCTTATCGAAGTCTTTATAGTGTTTATTGCACAAATAGTTACGAAGAGATAGGAGCAGATGCTAATCGGCTGGTGAGAGGTCTGGTGACCACGGCGGGCGTGGAAGAACTTCCCATCCTAATTACGTAGTAAGCAGGAAAGATCGAGGTCAATATCGGTGTTTTTTTTACTTTGAGAGAACAAAAATAAATGCATAGCAGTGAGATGAAAGAAAACAGAAGAACGAAAGAAATGCATATATAACGAAAAGAGAATATCTTTGTTGAAAATAAATTTGTTGTTGGACCAAAAAAAAACGTTCTAGAATTTTTGAAGAATATTCTTATTAACAACGGTATACACTACGAGAAACTATAGAAAATAGTTACCATGATTTACGCGGATGTAATACCATGGCGAATATTCAATTATCACAATGCTTGCATCTGTGTCATAGAGAAACAAATTGTACAACAGAAAAACCAAGCAAAATTTTCACCGACGCTCATTATATAAATAAACTGCGAATATTTATTATCTGATATATATGCATATGTATATATATATATATATATAGATAGATAGATTGCATTCTATGTTGATTGATTTTTAATCAAAAAAAATGTCTATTAGACGATGTCGACTGCCACGCAAATTGCTTTGATATGTCATGATGTGAAACGACCTTCATCACGCAAATCTTCACAGTATTCATAGACTGCTATTTTTTTTATCGAATGATACAGAGATGGAGCAATATCGGAAGTAAAACTAAAAGAACGACCATACGATTTCAATTGCTTCGCTATCTTACCCGTCACAGTCTATATTTTGTACGAGTTAGCCATCAATTTAAGCAAGAAATTTCCTTGTAATTGCTAGATCTAACACAACTATACCTGAAATTTTCATCACTGACTAGCCTTTGTGTTAAATATTAATCTCTAGTGAAAGTTGCACTCGTCTTTTATAAATTATAGTAAGAACGAGGGAATCGAATACTGTAAAGGATGCTGACCAATTCAATTTTTATAAAACTATTTCGTTTAAAAACATGGTACTCTAACAAAAACAAGCAAAGCTCATATTTCTCTCTTACCTCACGATATTTGATGATATTTTCATAACAACAAAGAAGAAACTCCTGAATACAGCAATTAGGATTTAGGAACATATTCGCAAAATTTCGCTTGAAAATAGTTTTTTTCACATGAAAAACTTCTCTGAAGCTATATTTGCTGAAATCTAGTTGTTAATGCTAACTCTAAAGATCACATTTTCACTTGTTTCAAGCCAATTAAAAATGCGAAACATATTGCGTTTTTCTTTTGAAACTTATCTGAGGTCACTGTAGTCGAAAACAATTTCAATTCTATTGCATGCTGAACATCCGAATTATTTATGTGCAGATCGTAAACGTTTGTATAGCATATAAATGATTGTGAATCTCGACAAAACTTTGAAACGAAAAAAAAATTGTTTTCCCTTCGGGTCGATTTCAGAAAAAAATGACCCAATCTTACAGGGTATCCATTTTGTAACAACAGTTCTTTTGAATAAGAATAACTGTACTCGAAACAATATATTAATGTGTTTCATATTATATTTTATAGAATAGAAAAATATTTCTAAGTTTTTTCGATACCCAACTGTTTAGCATTGTAAAGAAGAGCAAAGGAATATTTACTAAGGAGAAGCCATAAGACAGAGCTTGAAACGGGAATATTTATCATTCAATAATAAATAGGCTTTGATAGTATGGTAAGTGTTGTTCAGGCAAATAAGGTAATGTACAAGAGGCTCCTATTCAACGTCAATAAAACACTAAAATTTCAGCGAGCTTTTACATAACCACCGTGAAAAAACGATGCTCGACTATTAAAGTAAAAACACGTTATAGACTTCACGATTGATAAATAGAAAAGATAATTATTATATGAAGTATAATAATTATCTTTGATGCAAATCAATCAATCAATCAAGCGTTCACAAAACCGTAATACTATCGTAAAAAATAGAATTCATAATGAACCGAAAATGTTACATTTGATTTCAGTATCTCATCCTAACAGCAGATAATTGTTTTTATCAAATTTTAATTCAGAGATCGTCAGAAGAAGTATGTCTCATTCAGAAGTCCTCGAAAAACTGAGTCATTTCAGTGTTTAATCATTCGTCTTTAAGTTACATGTTTTAAAAGTTATAATGAAAATGAGCGCAACTCTTTTACGATACAATTTTTCATAAGGCTACAATCGTGATACAAATTTGTTATTTCACGATAACAGTTGGGATATAGTGGCATGGTTCCTTTCGTAGTATCTAACAGATATTTCTTCAAAACTCTTAATACTCGCCATTTATATTAAAAAAACAGAGCAGTTCGAACAGAAACACTGTTTTAAATGAATTCAACTTCGCTATTAAAACTTACAATAATGTAATGCTCATGTTGATTGCTTCGCACAGGCGAAATATACGGTCCTTGAAAAACATCGATATATAATACAGTGTCGCGCCCTCATGCGTGCAAATACGGACGCCTATTATCAGTCTTATGTTGCCCTTTCGTCAATTTGCTTTTTCTTTTGTAAAACCAAGAAAGCTCAACTGATCATTTCTGCCGTTAATATGTTTATTGAAGGTGCTTGACTTCGAGTTAATGATGATAGTATTCCTTTCGATAAACATACGATTTGATAATGTCGGTAGTTTATCACAGTTATCGGCAATATATTTAATGTCATCCATTTCATAACTGTAGGCAATTTCAGCTCCGTTCTTCGTAAACGAATTTATTATTTACTTAATGATCAATCGAACAAACATGGGGAAGTTTTTGGTTATATTTTACTCAAAAAAAGAATCATAATTTCTATAAGTGGGTTTGGTGGAAAAGGCAGAAAGGGAAAACGTCGAAAAAAAAGGAAAATGCCGAAAATGAAAACATAGAAGGGGAAAATGCAGAAATTGTAAACGTCGAAAGAAAAAATTAGAAAAAGGAAAATGTCGAAAATTGCGTTTCTTGATAATTTTAACGAAAAATAAAAATTTATTCAATCATATGATAAAATACAATAAAAAAAGAAAACTAAGTTTATCAGTATTATTTTCTTTTTTTTGTGTGATCCAAGTAGTAATGCTAATCCCTTCAATAATTGCTTTGCATTGATTACCAAATCAAAAGAAAAACTATTCGTTATCTATAGACATCTTTTTCATTCTACGTTTTCCTTTTCAAAATTCTTCTACTTTGCTTCTCTGGCAGTTTTTCTTCGACACTGTTATTAATTATACTTTTTCCATTCGACGTTTTCCTTTCGACGTTTTCCTCTTCGACGTTTTTACCTTCTGCAATTTCCAGTTTCGACGTTCTCCTTTTTTTTCGACATTCCCCTTTTCGGCGTTTTCCTTTCTGCCCTTTCCACCAATTCCCTATAAGTCATATGACTGCATTTACATACAATTGATATTTCACTCAAAAAAAAGCAACACTAACATGACGAGAGTCTGCTGTTCGTTGATTTTGTTTTTCGTTATTGTACATCGAAAGACTATGGTAAAGATAAATCATATTTTTAATTGTTAATATTAGATTAGATCGTGAGCATTCAAGTAATATCGAAGTAAACTTGTATCATAGACGCTTCGTTCGACAAGTGTGAGTAAGAGACTGTCGCACAGTGAACATATCGTTTATATTTGATAGGAAAGGCCAACTCTACCCGGAGAAAAACGCAACAAAAATATCTATTCATGCAATCGCTTTGTCAAAGGATGAGTTTTGTCATTCTTTCATTAATAATGATTCGAATAAATGAACTCAAAACATGTTCTGTTTTTTTTTGTACAGCATATGAAAACCTAAACAAAAGAGCACTAGCCTCGAACAAGAAGAGCTGCAATTTCATACCGGAATATGACTAATATTCCATGAGTTTAATTTCTTATTGACTTGCAGAAGAGAACATTTGCCTATCGAGGTCATGTATAAAGGAAAATTGACCCGGGTGATTCGCTGATGAATAAATATTACTGTATACTTTACTGCACGAGAATAATATAGATAATCACCTTGTTTTTTGACTGCAGCCAAAATTACGATAGAAGTTATTTTTATGGTAATTAATGAACTGAACTCTCATTCTATCTGAAACGTTTGCTTATTCAGATTTAAACATAAACTTACAAATTAATTCATGTCTCATTGCGAAACTTCAATAAATAATTTTCTTTATATTCTCGTGAACATCAACCATAGAAAAAAAATCAACCAGTGACCTCATCAAGGGGGAAAAGGCGGATTTTTGGGATTTTCAAAATTCCAAAAAATCCAAAACCCGCCTTTTCCCCCTTGGACCTCATTTTGTTGTATCAATGAATCCATCTAATGTCTAGTGTGAACAACACTTCTCGATGCATAGTTTTATCAAAATTGAATATTTTCTTCAAAATTTACTCGAGTTTCGTAAGCAATGGTTACTCGAATAAGAATAATAAAAAAGTGAAAATAACATAAAGCAGATGATATTATTCTGTTGGATTGTTACTAACTGGGTTATTAAATTAAATTAAAAAAATACTAGATATTTGCACAAAAGGCTATTGCGTCAAGTTGATTAGTTATAGGATTTTGCGTGTTGCATTTCATAATCAAAACCAGTTTGCGGTGTCATTTGAGTAATTTCAGTTAAAACACATTGAATAAATTCACTGGTTGTTGCTGTACCACCAATATCTTGAGTTTTCAATTTATGATCGTGTATTGTATTCAATACGGCCTTTTTAATCGTAGAGCAATGTTCATCTAACCTAAAAGAACAAAAATCAGAACGAAAAATTTGACAACAAAAGAACCCACCCTAAATATTTAAGCATATTCGCAGCAGCAAAAAGAAATCCGCAAGGATTGGCAATATTTTTTCCAGCTATACCAGCACCTGTATTTCGTGTGCCTTGTTCAAAAACAGCATATTTATCTCCATAATTCGATCCCGCAACAAGACCAGACCCACCAACAAGGCCTGAGCACACGTTTGCTATTATATTTCCGTACAAGTTAGGCATAACCATAACATCGAATTGAGCCGGCCGATTAACTAACTGCATACACGTGTTATCAACAATCATTGTCTCAAATTTGATGTTAGGATATTCACTTGCAACTTCACGACAACATTCGATAAATAAACCATCAGATAATTTCCTGCTCACAAATTAACAAAAAAAGGTTAGTCTGTATGACAGAAAAATATTAGGATCTTTTTCAATACATGATATTTGCTTTGTGAACAGCAGTCACTTTTTTTCGTTGCTTTGTTTTCGCCATTTCAAAAGCAAAACGAGCGATTTTAAGTGATTTGGTTCGTGTTATGACTGAAAAAGTATAGAACATATATTAATATTTGATACTGAAATAAAGTCTTATTCGATACTTTTAAGACTTTCGAAAACACCAGGAACACACTAGAGACAAAAAGAAATTGAATTTCAACGATTAAAGAATATCGTATATTGATATCTACTTCATGTTCAAGTGAACTATATTCTCCTTCGGTATTTTGACGAATAACAATAATGTCAATGTCCGAATGCCGTGTTGGAATAAGAGGATTTGATTTACATCGTACTACATTAGCATATAGATCAAGACGATTGCTGACAAAATTAAATCAATAGCATTGTTAGATCATATCTGATAGAAGGAAAAAAATAGACTCATACCGGAGAAGAACATTTAATGATTGAGTTGTATTTTGTGATGCAATATTTCCTGAATTATAATTTCACGAATATATATGTGTATACATAACACATTACATTAGAAGAAAGAGGGCAAGTTACCTTTAAGAGCGATTCCATTACGCTTAACTGCTGTTACTGCACGTTCGAACATTTCATCACTAGCAACATTACTTGATAGTGGTATCTCTTCGAAATCGATTGGTGCTCGAACACATCTAATTTATAACTTAGTTAAGAATAAATTTAAAAGAAAATATTTCTAACCGAATTGCAGCTTTAATATGTTGCATAAGTTCGGGTCCTACTCCATCCCCATGTATTAATGTCACTCTATATTTGCCACCATAAGCTGTTCGCCATGGTGTGCTCGTCTACATATCATTTATAACGATTAAGATTAAAAATGGAAATAAAAATAAACTACAAACATCACTAGCTAAACATCGACGAATAGGCAAGATGGATGAAATCACATTGCGAGCATTAATTTTGCTGATAGATTGCATTTTGTTGTAGGATAATTAGATAGCCTGGTCCTGCTTCATATGTCCTCAAAATAGAACAGAACACAACCAACAAAATAGAACAAGCCAATCGATTCGTCTTTGGTTTCCTATTCGTTAAGAAAGGATCAATCAAGTACATAATTACCAGTAGGTGACATGACAATAAACAGCAGACATCTATTTTTTCTACGACTATATTTCAAATCTCATATAACTATCGTTTGTGTGTAGCAACAGAATATTGATTTAGGAATTTGACAAGTGACTCAGCGATCTTACTTTCGAGATTCCCTATCAATCAATGAGAACTTCAATATTTTATTGTTTCCAGTCGCATGTCGACAGAAATTCATCTAAATAGCTGTCTAGAAATCAAAATCGTACAACACTTTCCTATCATATTTATTTTCAACATCTTAGATTCTTGGCTAAGCTGTACTATGATCCAATGAAGACAACGAACTTGAAATAGTTCCTATTCATATTTTTAACACAAAAGTGCTCTATCTCTCCTTTTCTCTGTTTTTGTAGTGTAACGGTGAGTTTTTATCAGTAAGTACATACATCCAGTAATCAAGTCAAATATTAGTAGACTTTTACTTTATATCATGTCATCGTTGATAGATAATGTCACATTATTGCAACGAAATAATATTAGTTGTGACAATTCATTGGAAAGAAAAAATGTTGTTTCTTTAGATGAAGAAGAGAAATTTAATTGGTATGAAAATCCACTACTACAACCAAATGATGCTTCTGAAAAAATAGCAACAAATAATTCTTCACTATGCGCTTCTCTTTACAATGGACTCTTGATGATTGTGATTCTGCCTGTCATTCTCATTCTATTTATCTTATTTCTTCTTCTATGGATTCTTCCTGGCTTTGGTTTATTATATGAACGATATGCCGAAGCTCGTGATCGAAAAAAATACTACCCATCAATAGAAGAAATGCAACCTTGGGGTTGCAATAATACTCTTGTACATGTAGTACACCTCCGCGCAACGGAATCCAAACTTCCGCCCATTGTCTACATTAGCGGGTTGGGTACCAGTATGTATGTAGTCAAATCATTGTTTATCAAATTCGTTGAATATATGCGTGAGCCTGTTGAAATACTCTCATTTGACTCTCCGGGATATGGTGCTTCTGAGCCGCCAACTGATTGGAATACTCACAATGCAGAAACTGAACTTGCATTGCTACGACAAGTAATTGAGAAGTCAGCACTTCGCAAGCCATTTATACTTTTTGGCGCCTCAGCTGGCGCTTCATTAGCGCAACTCTATCGATTGACATATCCAGATGATGTTGCTGGCACTATTTTATTTGATCCAACTCCGTCCAATATATTCGAGCCCGATAGTCCTATGGTAACCGATTTTAATCGTGCATTTTCTCTATATAGCAAAATGGCTTGTCTTGCTTCCTGGGGCGTTATGAGACCATTGGGACCTTTCATACGTTATTTTGTACGAGGTGAGTTCGGTGACATTTTTCGTCATTTACCAAAAGGTCATGTTGCTTTATTCATGACGAAAACGATGCTATTAAAAACTGGACATCATTTTCGTTACTGGCATTTTATCATGGACTGTGTCACAAAATTACAGAATGATATTGTGAATCCTAGAAACTCACCCTTGCTAGTTGTTAGTGCACTGAATTGGACTAAGAAACGACCGCACGGCGGTCTGACTAGAGAAGAGATGCGGCAATGGTGGCGTAATAATCAACAGCCCTTCGTTCGCAGTTCTAATAATGCTGGTTTTGTTTCTCGCACAGATTACACTCATACCCAGTGCATGTTAGATATGCAATTAGCAACTAATGCTACTAAAGCTATTTTAACACAAATTCCTACTAAAACTCTTGAGTGATTATTGTTGTAAACTGATCATGGTTTTTATTTTGGTATAAGGTTTTCAATATTTCAGCTTATTAGGTTTCTAGAAAAGCAAAAACAGCAACAATCAAACCAACATGATATAGGTATACGACATTCTATGATTTTATCTACGAAAAATTTCAACTCTAAAAGTAATAAACAAAATCAGGGAAATGCCATTCTGTAATAAATTAGCAATGCTCTTAAATGACAACCTAATTTAAATATAGCCGAGAAGCAATGATTTATTTTAACCAAAAGAGACTCATTCATAATTACTTCGCATTGAAATGAAAATTAGAATAAAAAAATCGAAAGACATTCATAGAATGCTGAGCATCTTTATCCTTAGCAGTGCTAAATTGCATTTAAAAAGAAAGTCATTTTATTTATGCGTAACTACATGATTTGTCTTCCTATTCTTATGATCATTGCTCATAAGAATAAAAATTGATTTTAATCCTTGATCACTCGATCGAAATCAAACAAATATGCCTCGTTTTTGTTGTTGCATATCATCGAATGTGAGCCATTCAAGTGATAAATCTTAATTTAATTATAACTATGACCCGAGAAGGATTGAACTTTTGTTGAATTGAACGAAAAAGAGGCGCTTTCAAAATCCTAAAGTATTATTTAAAATAAAATGTTTTTTTTTTCTTTATCACCTAATATTCTAT
Source organism: Rotaria socialis (assembly GCA_905331475.1). Lineage (NCBI taxonomy): Eukaryota > Metazoa > Rotifera > Eurotatoria > Philodinida > Philodinidae > Rotaria > Rotaria socialis. The sequence continues at coordinate 155,281 of CAJNYU010001724.1, read as the reverse complement.
GATAATGTTTCGACGTCTATTCGGTGAATCGAAATCGAAAGATAGTAGTCATCCGTTTTCATCATCTCGATCTCGTAGACATGATGTTGATGATCAACATCAAGACGCTCTTCGGACAATAAACTATCTACAGCAAAATGAAGATTTAATGAATAAAAAGTTAGAAAAATTCGATGAGGATATTGCTGATGTACAAAATAAAGCTATGGAATGTTTGAAAAAACAAAATCCAGATCGTGCAGGCGCGATAAGGTTTATTAAGCGACGGAAACAGCTTGAACAACAAAAAGAAAAATTATGGAATATGAAACAAAATATTGACTTAGTTAATGAGCAAGTTCAAGCATCCCAGTTCAATCGGCAAGTAACTGATAGTTTAACTATTGGTCAGCAACATCTAAAACGTGTTCAAAAGTCAATGACCACAAAGAAAATTGAACAAATTATTGACAATATTACAGAAGAGATTGACATTTCAAATGATATTAATGATTTATTAGGTACGCCCATATTAACAAATGATGTAATGACAACAGATGTAGAACTTGAAAAGGAATTAAATATTTTAAATAATGAAATTCTTGCTGAAAATATGATACAAATCAATTTGCCAAATGCTCATTCCGGACCAATAAAACTGCCGAATAAACATGAATCATCATCCATGAATGATATTGATAAACAATTAGCAGAACTGCAGCGTCTGACGACAGGATAGATTTATTTTATTCGATTAATCAGAAGCAAAAGTAGTCAATTCTTCAAACATCTTCATAAAAATAAAACTCTGATGTCGATCTAGATTTACTATACAAAAAAAAAAAAAAGAATTACATATGCCATACTTCCGTTTCTGTCCATTGCCAAGATCATTTAATTACAAATAACATTAATCATTTCGGCACATATCCATATCGTAGAATTTCCAAACGGAAGAATGTGCTGAGGACTCTCTTGACTTGCAGTGCAAATATGCGTTAGACATTCTTCTTTTTTATTTCACACTGATTATTGAAACATTTTGGGTTTTTTCTTTCTATAGAAAAATATTATATCGGTACATATTTATTTTATTTTCCGACATTGAAAACTTAATGAATATGAATATACATAAGAAAAAGAACATGAAGCATTGTTTTACAGAATAGCTGTTAAGCTTTTAGTTAAATTGAAAACACTTGACGAGACGAATGTTTATTAGAACAAAACAAAATAGACGGATTGAAAAAAAAGAAAGGGAATGGATTGTCACCAATCGAACCTTTATATATTTGTGAATACAAATTCACGATGCCCATCTCTCTAATTCAGCCATTTGATCATAATTTGCTTTATTCGTTGATGCACTTGCCGGTTGGCTGTAAGCAGGAATAGCATGATGTGGAACTGTTGGAAAGTCAACTCGAGTCAGTTGTTCTGATAGGGCTTCTCGTTCTAATTGTGCCAATTCATCTTCGAGTTCACGTTCGTCTATTTCAGCACCAAAACCTAATAGAAATATAATTAATTAAGACAGAATATGAGTGAAATATATAATCATACCAACAGGACTTGAAATAGCATTGGCTATTTCATTTGATAATTCATGTTGTTCAGCTAATTCATCCATGATGTCTTGAACATTTTCAACATCAAGTTCTTTATGAACATTTTTTAATGCACTAGTTGCACCTTGAAGCGCAGCAAATGCTTGTCCATTCATAGCTGCATTCTAAATTCAATTAAAATCAATAAACCTCAAGAAACTTTTCGAAAACAATAAAGTTCTACTTGTAAAGCTTCACGTTGATATTCAAGTGTCGTTAATGTTCCATCAATTTGTTGTAAAGTTTTTTCCAAGCGTTTTTTTCTTTTCAAAGCAGTTAGCGCATTACGCTTATTTGTTCGTGCATCACGACGAGCAATCGCTGTTTCTTCGTTAATTTTTGCTTCTAAATGTTCCACTTTTTTGTTGAGAACATCTTCAACATCGCGCAACTGTTGTATGGCTTCCTGTGGCGTTTGTGCTGTTTTCGATTTTGAACCACCTTTTGATGAGCCACCGAACATACGAGATACCATACTTCCTTTATTGTTGCCACTCATTGTAATAGATTACACAAGTTGTTTTCAGTAAGACTTTCTTCTGAGTAATTCACTTAGAGATTGACAAAATGAATGACACAATAAACAATAACAAACGAGTTGTGTGTAGGCGATTTGATGTGTCATATGAATTGAGTTCTCTTATCGTGACTAATCAATTTTAGTTGTTATTGGACGAATATTTATGCGAAAACAACGGTATTTTTGAACAAAAGATGTCACTACAAAGCGACTAAAATGAATATTTAAAATTGAATAAAACTGATTTTCCATATAACGAATATGACACAAAATCAGATAAAAAAGACGTGATGATGAAAATACATCAATTAATGTGACAGAAAAATATACTGATAGTCTATTTCCATCTGAATTACTCGATGATTTGACTTAATAATAGAGAATGCAAACAATTTCAACTTTTCGAACTTGTTTATTTTATTATAGATAGAGTCAAAAAGTTACTCATCCTACCTCAATTAACTTCTGAAACTTTAAAAAAGACCTGACTTTCATGAGTTTTATGTGAAAAACATGACAATATTTTGGTGAATTGCAAAAGTATCCAAAGCAAAAATATCTATTTCATCATTAGATTGATATTTATTATTATATTTGAAGTAATTGGGAATTGATAAATGATTTTATTTGCTGATAAGAGAATAAAAGAAAATTTCATGAACAAATGAATATAATGTTGTTAGCAATTAAAAAACCATGAAGAATATTCCAGTTTTCTGAGGCACTTTGTTAACTTTCTTGGAATATATTTAGTGATTTTGAAACGTTGTGGCTATTTAATTTCGAAAGCTGATGAAATATGTTTCAACAGTAATATATTGATATCCTGTAATGTTTGCATATCAAATGAGAAAGTGATGTTCA